>WAAG01071778.1:14436-49720 GCA_013390105.1 Tichodroma muraria | reverse complement strand
TTTTTCCTCCTTGTGGGTTTTTGCTTTCTTCTGAAGAACAAAAAAGTAACTTCCCATGCAGATCTGGCCTGTGTGGGACAAGGACTCTTTTGAACTATTTTCCATACTGTCCCTATTCAAAAGAATCTTCTTGCAGCTTCCTGAGGAGCCCTGACAATGTTCCATTTGGGGAAAGACATGGGGAGAACAGGATTACAACTGGGCAGAGCACACTGAGGCATTCCTGAGGGAAAGGGGCAGGATTGCTCTGCTCTGTTCCGTGCCCAGTGGTGAAACAGATCTGAACACTGAAATTCTCATCGTGTTCGTTCAGCTGGACATGGGTAATAGAATTATTCTCCCTTAATATTAGTTATTGTTGTGCTTTCTATCATCAGAGAATGTGCAATTCCCACTCAGCCTGAGGCCTCTGATGCCAAAAATCATGTGCAGAGTGGGAAAGATCCCAAGTTAAAGCTGGTCAGAAGCCCTCTGGCACGTTTTCCACGTAAACATCTCAAATGTATAGTTTCCTCAGCGAAGATATTAAGTCTGCTCCTATTTTAAACAAAGCCTATTTTTAATGCTGTAGATAAAAATAAATAAAATCGCAACATGCTGGCATTTCCTTCCCATAGGATCTGGACATCTGGGTGGTTGTGCTTTGCCCGTTGTCCCCTGAAAAACTTTGTGTGCAGAAGGAGCACAAAACTGATTTAGCTCTGGGGGCTGGGGGTGGAGCTCTGTGGGAAGCTGAGGAAAAGGCGAGTGAGAGTGAATGCAGAGCAAATAAAATGTGGGTGAATCCAGGAATGGGATCCCAGGAATGAACATGCTGTTCGTTGTTATTTTTAAAAATTATTTTTTTAAAAAAATTAGTATTAAAAAAATATATAATTTATTATAATAATTTTTATCATTTGAATAAATAATAAAATTTGTTTAAATTTTTAAAATTAATTTATCTATTTCAACGTGGGGAAGTGGTGGAAAAAACCTCTGCTTGGCAGCCTGCAGCTCTCCCCCCCCAGCGAGCCCCCCCCCAAGTGCCCGAGGGTTTGAGGAGGGGAGGGGGCTGCCCCTGGAAAAGCGCAGGAAGTTTTCCCGTGGATTTCCAAACAGAGAGAAGATGCCCGCGGCTCTGGCTGGGAAATGCGGCCCCGGAGGGTGAGGAGGGGTCGGGGCCGGCCCGGGGCTGCCTCTCCCCCTCCCCAGCTCAGGGATGCCCGGCAAAGCCCGGCCTTGATAAGGAGCTGCCTGGATTAGGCTGATGCTGGGTTTCCTGGGTAGTGCAGGGCAGGAGAAGTTCGAAGCCCGTTTTTTCTGGGCACAAAGTCCAAATACCTGCCAAGGCTCTTTGATGAAGTGTCTTTGTCAGAACGATTAAATGAAGGTTACAAAGGCCAGACCTTTCCTCAACGTATTTGACTTGCTCTTTCTTTCCTCTCTTCAAGGTGTCTTCGTGTTACATTTATTTGCTTCATGAATTCTTTATTACACTAATCAGTCCTGATGTACAAACTCATTAGAAAATGAGCTGGAAATGTAAGATCTGTCAAATTTCAGAGGCTTCTGACATCGTTAGACTCAAGGGCCTTTTTGCAGGGAGAAGGGAGAAAGGAAAGAAGCTAATGAGGAAATGTCAGATAATGTAGAAGTCAATCCATTTGGGGCTGAAGTTTTACAAAGTTCAGAGGGAAAAGTTGTAGCCTTACTAGGCAAAAAAAAAAAAAAAAGGAAAACACCTATTTTTTTTCCTTTTTTTAATTTAAATTTTGGCATGGAGGATTTTTTTTTTTCCTTCCTGGGACTGCTGCACACTTCTGGTTTGGTTTTGTAATCGCCATTTTAAATCAGTTTATTGTGTTGCTTTTCTAGTGATGACACGCAAATGAAGGGAAATAATTATTTGAAGGGGATTTCTTAATTAGATGAACTAAAGATGTGTATTTTGGAGTTTGTGCCAGCTGAAATCACTGCCCCAACAGGCAGGTGCTGTGGAGATGCTCAGGGAAATAAGCAGTGCTTTGAAAAGACCTTTGATGGGTGAGATCTGTCAAACCAGGAGGTCACAAATCCTGTCATGAGCTTAACCTAAGGAGAAAGAGGTGAAAAAAAGGAACAGTGGTGGAGAGAGAAGGAACTTGGCTGTGGTCGCCCACAGGTCTGTGGCTCCGAGAACCTGACAGTGTCTGTGCCCTGCTCCCTCAATCTCACTCCTCCCTCTGAGCAGGACCTGCTCAGGGAACAAACGAAAAGTGAGGAGAAGGGGTCAAATATCAGCACAGAGAACATCTCATGGCAGTGGAGATCAGCCTGCAGTCTTTATTCAGTGATGGTTGAATATAAAGGTCAAATATAATTGGCTTATTTAATTTTTTAATGTTTATTTCAGCTCAGAACACTGTTCAAATATAATATGATTGGCTTAACTAATTTGTCTAATTTTTATTTAATTAATCAGCTCAGGACAGTGTTGGAAAAATTTGGGTTATAGGATCTGGTTTGGGTAGGAAGGGACCTCAGAGGTGATTTTGTTCCAACCCCTTGCACTGTGCTGCCCATGGAATTGTTACCCCTCCCTCCAGCCAGGGAACCCAGCACAGCCAGCAGGGACTTCTCAGGTTTAGCTGTGAAATCCTTTCCTGGTCCTTTGGGCATGGAAATGTCTCCTGCTTCCATCAGGTCCCCAGGAACCTCAGACTGGCACCTGGCAAGGGGCAGTGCCACTGCTGTGCCCCCGTGAAATCCATCACGTCCCAGAGGTACCAAGGAAGGAAATGAAGCCTCTCACATCTGCCAAGGTGGGCTGGGATTTGGGACAGCTGGGATCTGTTCCTGGTCTTGTTCTGAACCCCCTGTGCACCCTTGGGGTCTTCTCCTCATCCCTCCCAGACTGGGTGACCTGGCACAGGCATCACTGCCCTCTCTCAGTCGTAGCTGGGGCTCACAAACTTCCAGGCATCAGAAATAGATTGGGCCTGCTTTGAGGTGATTTCTTCTTCCTGAGGCTCCCATAAAAGCATTCCCCTTGGATTCTGGGCCTTTGGAAGGTGCAAATGATGCACAGCAAGGGCTGGGTGTGCTGGTCACTGAGTGACTCCTGCTCTGCAGCATCCTGGAGAGCATAGAGTGGGCAGAATCCAAGGGAAAAGGAGAGATTTGGGATTTCAAATGCAGGGAAATACAGGAATTGGATGAATTCTGTGCTGCCAGAGCAGGTGGGGGAGGTTTTGCAGAGCACGGCTGCTGGAACTGCCACTGGAGAGTGTTTTCAGCCCTAGAATTAAATCCCATGGCCACGAGTTCAGAGCTCCTCTGCTCACACAAAGCTGGGGAGAGCTCCATGCCACAAGAAACTCTCCCCAGAGACTGTCCCTTCCCTCTCCCAGTGGCAGAGAGCCAGGTGGCAGCCCAAAGGCACAGTCCCAGGGATGTCCTTCCCTGGGCTCTGCTCTCAGGGATGCTGAGCTGGGCATCCCTCCCTCCTCCTCCTCCACCCTCAGCACGGAGAGCAGGAGCTGTGGCTGCTCAGCACCTCGTAAAAACAAAACCCCTGAGTGTTTTGGGGGGATCAAGGAGAGAAACCAGGCTCAGCACGTCAGATAATTTTGCTGGCAAACTGTAAGGACCAGGGAAAGCCAAACCTGAGGCATTTCCATCCCCATCAGGGGAGTTCAGCCCTGGATTCTGGCCTGCTCTGGAATCATTGCTCTTCAAGGACCATCCCAGCTGAGAGGCAGCTGCCCTGGGTGTTCCCCCTCGTGGTGGCCCTTTGGGCACCCCCAGCCCAGCTTTGGCCAAGGTTTGGGGTCCCAGCAGCTCCTGCTGCAGCCTGTGGGTGCTGGGAGTGCACGGAGAGGGCAGGGCAGAGGTGACCTGCAGAACCCCTCCGAGGCAGAACTTCTGGGGCAGGCAGGGATGATTCATTTCAGAGAGTTCTCCTAAAATCAGATTAGAGAGGGCAGGCCAGGGAAAGGGAAGGGGCTCTGTTCTGCTTTACAAATCAAACTCCATCACAAAGGTGTCAAAGAACTGGCACTTCCTTCTTGGTTCTTCCCCTCTTTCCTTCCCCTTTCTGTCTCTGGCTGCTGTCTTGCCCTTTTCTTACAGACAAAACCCACGTCTCAAATTCCTCCTCTTTGAAGCTGCTCAGGTAAAGCCATTTCATCAGTCCCTTAGGAAAGGAAAGGTATTTGCTTTAACTGAGGGCTGTGGATCTGAGTCCTGAGGAGCAGCCCAGGCTTCTCAGCAGAGCCATTCACACAGGATTCCCATCCCAGGCCAGTAGAACCTGGGGAGCCCTGGATCAGGCTGGCTGCTGGCAGATTTCGGGTAGGTGCTTCTGTTTACTGATGACTTTGCTTTGAAAATTCCTTTGTTCAGAGAAAAAAGAGTTGCTTTTTGCACGAGCCTGCTTGAATTCATCCTAAACTTTCCCCCAGTTCTATCCCTGTGATGCTATCAGCCACATCTTTAGGATTCCTCACAGTTTCCTCTGGTTTCCAGCTGTGAGTGGTGCTGGGTGTTTGTGTCTGAGTGTGCCTGCCCCAGACCTGCAGCAGGAGGATATTAAAGGCTCTTTCTGCTGCCAAACAAAACCCACTTCTCTGCAGGTATGAAATCTAAGCACACACCTAAACTGTTGTTGTTGGCTCTGAGTTTTTACAGCCACTGGCAGCCCCTCACTTTGTCTTTAGGCTCAGTCAGAGCCTCAGCCTGGGACACCCACTCGGGTTTTGGATGGGATCCTCTGGCCTGGGCTGGGCCTGTTGGGCTGAAGCCCAGCCTGGGAGCTTTGGTCACCCCTGTCCCAGTGATCCCTGTCACCCACTCAACACTTCCAGCTCCCCCAGCACTTCTGTCCTGCACTGTCACACCAAGGATAGCTGCAGAAATTGGAAAGAAAGGAATATTCAAAATATTTCATAGAATAGTTTCAAACAATTGACATTTTCTTTCACCAGAATGCAATATTTATTTTTTTTAATGGTACAAAGGAATTTTTAAATCGAACTTTTGGAATAATCCTCCTCCTAAAGTGCTGCAGGAATTGCAGAGCTGTGAGAGACCCGGAGTTTTACTCTCCAGAGCCTCTCAGCTCTTGATGATCTCCACTTGGGAATGTTCAGCACTGCTGGTTCTCTGTCCTGCTGTTAATTATTCCTCCTGATAAGGTTATTCTTCATTTCTCTCTTTCTTGCCTGGCTTCTCTGCTCTTCCCTCAGTCACTCGTTGCAGCTGGGATGGGGTGGGAGGTTGATTTTATGTGCACAAACTTTTCCTTAGAAATTGCACACCAGCAGGTTATTTCTGTAAATGATCATTTCACCATCACACCAATTATGTTTATATGAAAAAAAAAAATCCTTTAATACTTTTATTTTTGCCTCTCTGTTGTTACTGAAAGATACCAAATACACCAATCTTAACACAGCTCTTCCCTGAAAACTTAAAAACAGCAGATGGAAGACAAATTTCCCTTTTCCAGCAGAGTATACCTGGGCTGCCTTTCTCTTTCAGGAAGGGTCAGGCAGTTTCACTCCTTGAGACGCCTTTGGGCTCTGTCTGAGTGGGTTCAAACACATTTCTGGGCCATGTATGGGGAAGTTTACATTTCTGCCAAGTGCGTGGTGATAAAGGGGAGACTTTGATCCCTTGGCCTGTCAGTTGTGCCTCATGTGCTGGGCCAGGACAAAAGTCTCAGGATATTTCCCTCAACAAAGGGATTGTGCTGCTCCTGAAGTTTTGCATCTGGAACAGCCAGAGTGGGCTGGGCAGGGCTGTGCCTGGAGGGATTTATCTGGGGGAAAAACCTCTGGGGAAGAAGGGATTCCTGACATCTAACTAACCCTAACCAAGTTCACCTGGATTGTCCAGCAGCTGATGGTGGGAAATGAACACCATTGATAGAGACTCTGCAGGAATTTGGGAGCAAGCACACACCTGCAAGGCCTATAAATAGAAGCCCTGCCACTGCTCCCAATAGCTGTGTTCTTGCAGGGGCTGTAGCTTAGACGCACGCGTTCTGTCTATATTTTTAAGTGGATTATTAGAGGAAAAGGAGTAATTCTGTGAAGAGTTAGTGCTGCTGCCAAAACGCAGCAGTTTGAAAGCAAAGGAACCTCCTGGATCCTTGTACTTTTATGTTAGCCTGACCTGGGGCTCGGGAAACTACGGGTGCTTGGAACAAAAACCCATTAGAGAAACAAGGTGAGCCTCGCTGTCTAATCACTGCTGTGTCACTCCGTGGCCCTGGGCAAAGACTGCTGAAGGGCAGAGGGGTTTGTGCTTCTTGTCCAAGTGCTTGGTGCTGCTGAACTCCTGGGCAGCGAGCAAACAGCCCAAGCAGCTCGGTTTTAAACGTGCCCCACCGTGAAGGATGTGCTGAGGTTGTATTTGGGGCTTTTTAACACCTTTTTGTTCCTGCTCGGGGCAGCTGGGTGTGGTTTGCGCTGAGCTGTGCTTAGCTAGGCTGGCTTGGGGAGGCAGGGCTCTGATTTGGGAAGGCAGAAGTCCAAGATTTGGATTCAGGAAAGGAGGGTTTGGGTTCGGGAAGGCTGGGTTTGGGCTCAGGAAGGTTGGATTTCCGCCTCTGCCACCGCCCTGCAGGATGCCCCTGGTGTGGCCACGTCTTTTCCTTGCCCTGCAATGTAACATTCACCAGCAATGAAAGGGTTTGTTGGTTCTTTGGGGAAAGAACCCTCTTCTTAACAAATTATATCCCTCTCGGTGTCCATTATGGGTCTCTGGGAATCCCTACCGCAAAAATTCACCCCAGAAGAGTTAAGGAAACCTCAGCTGGGTGGAACAGCCTGTGTTAACCTGCAGTGCTCCCCTTGATCAGCTATCCCAGCCCCAAATCCCAGTTCGAGGTGTATTTTCCCTTCAGGTCCTGTGTCCCTTACTGGTGCTGTCCTGGCTGTGGCCACCAGCTTGGTCAGAGGGGTTACAGTTGATTATTGATTTAATAAATTTGATTTTTATGGTGCATTTCTATAACTCAGAGCTGTCCTGCCCTGCTGCTCCGACCACAAAAGTCCCTCCCAGTTTTCAGGAGGCCTGTACTGAATAACTTTCCTTCTACCTTCCCCACTTCCTGTAAGTGCTGGGCCAGACAAAGGTGTAAAAATTATAAGCCCCAGATTGATGTCCCCAGGTGAAACGGGCCAGCTCTGGGCTCAGGGTGGTTGGGCCAACATGGGAATTGGGTTTTGACATTTATTTTTCTGCGGGCTCCCTATATGGTCTTTTATTTTAATCTTATTTTCGTTCCTCTGCTGTTCTTCCCTCCCTCCTCCCTGCGCTCAGCAGTTAAAATAGAACAGAAAAACGCTGCTGTTGCTGGGAAGGCAAGATGGAGAAAATATTCCGGGATGCCCCTGGAGTTATTCCTTCGCAGGGGTCTGGGGTTTGCTGGTGCCTTGTGGGGGAGGGAAGGGGCCCCCCTTGCCCAGCTCTGGGCAGCTCCGGTTGGTGCCTGGGAGGCACTGCTGTGAGGTACAGGAGTTTCGGGGAGGGCAGGGGGCTTGTCCTGCAAGCAGAGGGGCAGCAGAGCAAAGCACGGCCCTTGAGAGGGTGCCCGGAGGTGTGGGAGTGTCAAACGCTGCTTCTGCTCAGGGGGAAGATGTTGAAAAGGCTCCCAGGAACCTCAGAGGAGGCTGAGACGAGTTCAGAGGAGTCAAGGACAAAATCAAGAGGGCAGAGAGTGCAGAAAGGGAGTTCCTGGGATGAGCTGGATCTGCTGTTCAAATTTGTTTGCTTTAAGAGACTTTTTTTCCTTCCCCAAACTGAGGATTCCTGCTCACCTGGGGGTTTGCTCACAGAAATGCTGGCAGGTGAGCAGTGCTGGGCTGGAAGTTCCCAGTCTGTTCCAAAATGTGGTTTGTTGGGGTCAAGTTACAGCAAATAATTAAATAAACCCCAAACAACTCCCCACCTCACCCCCCACAAAAAAACAACCAAGAACCCCCAACAAAACGACAGCAAAAAAACCCACCAAAACCCCAACCAACTAAAAAGCCCATCTGAAAACCTTAAAATGCTTCATAAACCCCTTTCTTTTCTTTCCTTTTCAAGCCATTTACATTTAAAGGCCACTCAGAAACCCCCCATTCACCCAGCTGATCTCATTAAAGGGACTGAAGAACTTAAGTGACTCCTCAGGGACTTGAACTTGTAGTTGAAGGAGCTGAAAAGTCCCAAATATGATGTTGAGGAAATCTTAAACTATTCCATTCCACATCCTCATACTGATGTGTGTTGAGGCTTAAAGGCTCTGATCGTTTTCCATGATGATTTTTTTAAATTTCAGGAACAAAAAACAAAGTAGTAAGGAAGTAAATGTGGGCAGATTTAATTATGAAAAGTGCCATCGTGGGTAATTCATGTGCACTCTGCAGTCATTCTCACACATCTCACACTGTTCAATTCCTGCCTAAGAAATCTTGTCAATTTCTTAATTTTTGCTGTTGATAGCAGAAAGCTGAAAATTCGGAAATTTAGAGATTTCAAAACTAAACTCATCATTTATGTGGGGGATTTTTTCCCATTTTACAGCCATTTGGGTGCAGTGGTTCTGTTCCTCTTGCTGCTGTGTTTAGTGGTTGAGGGTGGGACTCCAAGTTAGGATCCTGGCATTGCAATACCTGAATATAAAATCATTGAATATCCTTCCTTGGAAGGGCCCATTAGAACTGACAGAGTTACTGCAACAAATACCCCTCAGAAGAGTGGGGCATTACTTTGAGGCTAAATCTGTGTTTCCACTCTGTACCAAATTTGTAGCATTGGTGTCCACAGTGTTTTCTCACAGGAAGAAGGACATAAAACACAAACCAAGTTGTTGTTTTTTGGCCGCAAAGACTGATTTGTAGATGAGAGTGAAGGTAATGGTTGCCTTTCCCTAGGGATGAGAAACTCACTGGTGGTGAACTTTCTGATGATCTCAAAATCCTGGCACGGTTTGGGTTGGAAGGGACCTTAAAGATCATCTCATCCCACCCCTGCCATGGGCGGGGACACCTTCCACTGTCCCAGGGTGCTCCAAACCCTGTCCAACCTGGCCTTGGGCACTTCCAGGGATCCAGGGGCAGCCACAGCTTCTTTGGGCACCCTGTGCCAGGGCCTGCCCACCCTCCCAGGGGAGGATTACATCATTTGAGATGTATTTTGCATTTTGGGAATGATCTTCCTCAATAAGGCGGGGCAATCGATCCACAGCACTTTGCGCAGTGCAGGAGCGGCAGCAGAAGCCTCTCCGGGGAGGTGTCGGGCACCTGCAGCCTCTTGCAGGTGTTTCTGCTGCGCCAGCTCTCACTGTCCTCTGCCACGGCGTCTCAGAGATCTTCGCTGGGCAGAGCACACAACAGCAGCGTTTTACACCCCACATCTCAGGCTTCCAGCTGCTTTTATTCACTGATTTTTTCGGAAATCGGTTTGGGGCGGCGCGCGCCCATCAGGTGGATTAGTGCGTGACCCGGGCCGAGCTAAGCGACATCCGAGCAGCTCCTGGCGGCCGGCGCGACCGGCGGGTGCCCGCGCAGCCCGGCGCCGCAGGTGACAGTGCCACCGTCCCTCCGCCCGGTCACCCTGCCCTGCCCACTGCAGACAGCGCCCGCACCCGCCCGCAGCCCCCCGGCGTTTCTCCCAGATGAGTTCAACTCTTCTCCCCCTCCCCTTCCTTTCTCTTCTTCCCACCTCCCGCCCTCCCTTCCCTGGTCCTTGACAGAGGCGCAAACACTCTTAAATGAGAGATAGTGGCTTCCATCCAATGGAGCCCCGGTTAATCACCGAACATCGTGGGAAAAGCACAAGATGAGGGCCGAGAAACAGCCCATTGTCTGGGCAAGATTAAAGCCCCAAAAGCCGTATTGTCTACTGAAGGGATAAATCTTCCTGCTGTCACTCAAGCACTGAATTAAATTCCCCTTCATTTCTAAAGGGGCTTATCTGTCCTGAATAGGCTGTTGCGCCACAAGCGTAAGGGAACGTATTAAGTGAGCTCCTGTCTTGGGCACCTTCACAAATAGACGAAAAACAGGAGCAAATCTGGAAGGGGCGGGCGGCAGGGGGGACGAGCAGGAGAGCTTTGGGCCGGGGGAAGAGAGGAGGGATGTTAATTGTTGTCGCAGGTCGTTATCGCCGAAGGAGGGGGCGGATGGAGCGGCTGCTCCGCGGGGCGGGGCGGCTTCCTCCCGTCGCGACAGAAAAAAGCGAGGAGCGGCTCTGAGCATCCCTCGGTGCCGGGGTGGCGCTGGCAAAGGGAAGCGCTTGTACCGCCCAGGGAGTGTCAGTGGGACAGCGGCGCTCCTTAGGGTCCCCAAGGGCGGAACGAGCCTTTGGGTGAGGCCGGGGCCGGGGTTTGGGGTGCTGGCACCACCCAGGCGGTCTGGGGAGCGGGTTTTGGGCGGGTTTAGTGACATTTTGGCTCCGCCGCCCCCAGGGGCCGAGCTGCGGTGGGAGCAGCGATGTTGTGAGCAGGTGTGAAGTCTCCCAGGAGCTCACAGGCAGTGCCACCACTGCTGCCGCCCTAAACGCTTCCTCTGGGGGCTGGCAGGGTCCCAGCCCTGCGGGGACAGGGGACACACGGCCACATTGGTGTCTCTGGGATCCCCCCTCCTCCCCTCCCCCTTGAGCTCACCCTCACAGCATTCCCAGCTGGCTCTGCCGTCCCACCCCGAGGGAATGAATGCTGTCCCACTCTTTTTGGGGTTCAGAGCAGCCCTTTTGAGCTGCAGCAAGGAGGGGCACGCGCGGCTGGCTGGTGGCACGTAATGAGCTCGGGATGTTGAATGTTCTGCTGTCTGTGGGGTCCCAAGGGCTGGAGGTTGGGTCCAGCTCCCTTTGCACTCCAGTGATGGTCTCATTCTTCCCCAGCATGGTTTTAACCGAGGGAAAGGGGAAAAAAACCCTCTTATTTTTCTAGTTAGCTGCTGTTCCTTAGTGCCAAATCAGAACAATTGCACCAAACCAGTCTTTAATATCTGCAGATTGGGGGTGATACCGTCATAACTATGGAGGTGAGACTGAATTCTTCCTCTTTGCTGGTACTATTTTAATTTTTTTTTCCTTCTCTGATCGAAATTTATTCTTTTTTATTAACTATTTCTGTATCTCTGGTGATGACTGGGCTGTGTGATGCTGTGTTTATTGGCAGCCTGGTTGGTTTTTATTTCTGCAAAATAAATGCACGTGGAAGAAGTTCCTTATTGCAATAAAAGGTTGGTCTTGAACTGGTCCTGAATCAAAGCTGAGGGTGCTGTTGGCTGGGCATTCACAATGCAAATTCCAGAGGCCAGCAGTATTTCTGTTTCTGTTTACCACATGAAACATTAACCAAGTGAAACATGCCCAACACAGCTTTGCAGCTTCTCAAGCAGACGGTTAAACCTCACCTCGGTGCTGGGCTGGTGGATTAGAGGCGGCCTTGGTGCGATTTGGGAAGTGCTAAACAGGATTTTCTGCATCCTGAGTGGAGTTTCCTCTTGTTGATAGGGTTTAATGCTCCCCTGTACAAATCTCTCACTGTGCAAATACCTCCAATCTCTCCTTTTAGCCACCCAAACAAGTGGGTTTACACCTGCTTACCAGATTAATTTAATTAGCCAAAAATGGAGTGAAAGAACTGCCTGGAGAACAATAGTTCTCAAAGAACACTTTATTTTTTTTTCTATTTCTTGTTGGTTCTGGTAATCTGGGGAAGCTGGATTGAGATATTATTTCTCTGAGCTTCCTGGCTTCTTGTTCCAGCATGCAAACTTGAGAAAATAAATGGTCAGAATAATGTTTTGAAGGTTCTCTTTTTATATTTGGAAAAATATAAACTTTTTCCCCACTTCCTATGAAAGAACTGGTCTAGCTCCTTGCTGTCTCAGATAATCCAATTTATTTGCTGCCTCAAATTGACTCAGTTCTCAAGGGAAACCCAGAGCTGTTCTTCCACAGAACTTGTGTTAATTCATGAATGCAAAAAGTTCAGGAGGACATTCCTGGAGCTGGAATCAGTGCCTTGGTGTAGTTTTTTACCTGCTTGCTCACCTGTGCAGGGCTGGCCAACATTGGCCATGGAATTGGAGCTTTGGGGCAGAACTCCGAGCCCAGCCCTGCTCTGGGCCGTTCAGAATCCTCCCCGTTCCAAACACTCTGGATTGGGTTTGAGCACGAATTATTTCATAATTTCAGTAACCTTAAATATTCATTTCAATTTCCCCCTTACCCTGAAGACTTTTATTTACAAATCAAGCCCCTCATTTGAGCAGACAGTGTTTTCAAGCGAAAAAAGGAGCTGTTCAGCCAATGCCAAACTACCTTTTCACACTGATGCTCCTTTGCCATTTTAAATTTTAAAGACACCAGGCAGATTCCTGGTTTAATACATCTATATTTTCCATTAAATAGAGTTGTTTAGAGGCACACTGGATTGGAAAATGTAAGACCACTGAATAATATACATTAATTTGGTTAAAATTCAGCTGATATTTCCCTATTGAACCGGGGTCATGGGCTGCTCCATGCATTTTTCTCCATATTCCCCAATCTTTTGGAAAACGGCACAAGCTTTCCTTAAAGCGCCTTCCGAGCCCTCCATAATGCTACTTTCAAAGTAATTTGTATTTAAAAATAATAATAACAAGCAAACAAACTTGTCAGCCCATGGGATGCTTCTGCCCCGCGGCTTAATGGCGCAGGTCTTTATACAGCCAAATCCAGCAGCTTTCAATAACAAAGGATGAAATTCATGAAACAAATTGCTCCTCTCCTCGTAAGTCACACTCTCGTGTGCCAGGGGAAAGATGTGTTGATAACATTCAAAGAGTTTGGTCGTCGATGAATTGTAAATTCCCGCCGAGCCTCGGGCCTCGGCAGTGAGCTGTGAACAGCGTGGGGCTGGCCACAGAATGCTCTCAGATTGGGGCATTCACCACTTCATTCTTGCAGCACTTTTAGGATAAGAGCTAAGGAACACCACGGGGAGATTTTGGTAGGCAGCCTCGAGGGGGGATAAAAAAAAAAAAAAAAAGAAAAAAAAAAAAAAAAGGAGCAAAATATGCAGAGGCGATTTAATGAACATCCAGGGCTCTTTAGAGCGGAGCTGCGAGCTCTGGCTGCGACTTTCGGGGGCTGGGGAACAAAGGACAAACGCTCCTGGGTTTCCTGCCTGACAAAAGTGAGCACGTTCCCAGCCTTTGGCTGATCCTCACCCACCAGGAATGGCACTGGGCCGGCTCTGCCGTGGGTGCTGCGCTCCCCGGGGCTTTGGGAGGGTGGGAGAGAAGTTTGGGGTTGGAGCATCTCGGGATTCTCCTGCTGATGGGGTTGAAGGGACATGGAAATGCCTGAGAGCTCCTGTCCCCCGGGCACTGAGATCTGTCCCACCTGTGTCCCCTGGGGACAGTGGTACCTGCTCAGGCTCGCCCAGGGCAGTGTGCCCATGGATCCCCTGAAATAATTTGGGATGTGGGCACTCGCTGCTGCTTTCCCAAGGTGGAGGGATGGAGGCTGGTGGTGGTTGACTCTTCACTGAGCCCCCTGCAAGTGCTGAGCTGTGACATTACTCAGATTAGTCCATGCCCGGGGGGTTCTCTCTGCAGGATCCCACGCTGAGGAACCGTGTCTTTCACAGAAACAAAAATGCTGGAATTCTGCTCTCTAGCTTTCCGCAGTTACCGTTCCAGATCTTGGAACTACTCAGTTCAGCTTACCCCTGACAGACCTACAAGTGACAAAAGCAGTGAAGGATGGCTCCTCATGACAGTTGGGGACATACCAGTGACAAAAGCAGGGAAGGATGGCTCTTTGTGCCGCTTGGGGTGAACCCCTCCCTAATTCCAGCCTGTTTGGAGGCAGCACTCAGCCTGCCCTCCTCCATCCCGGCCCTGAGCCCTGAAGCTGGGACTCCAAACAGGGCAGGGGAGGGGACCCAGCAGCAGGGAGCTCTTCCCGCAGGTCAGGACACTTGGGCAGGCCCCAAAAGGGTTAACAAACAAAGTGCCTGGATGGCTTTGTTCCCTGGCAATCTAATCAGATGTTAACCTACAGTCTATATCCAAGCAATCCTTTCCTTATGATAGTGATTAGTATTACGCTGGGAATGAATAGAGCGAGGAAGGATTCCTATGGTAACCTTCAAAATGCATTCCATCGGCAGGCTCTGCCTACTCACAATAATTACGTTCTTAACTCGTCTAACAAACGGCATGCTAATTAGCTGCTTAACCAGCCTCAGCTCATTATTACCAGGGTTGGGCAGGCTGGAGCAAAGTGACCCAGAGAGAACAGGCCCACTTAAAAAAAAATAATAGTAATCATAAGGCATTTGTCAGATTGGCCATGAAGATGGACCTCCTCCACGGCAGCGGGGCTGGCCCTGTGCGGGGACCGGCCCGTTGGCAGAGCCACAAACCCCCGGCACAGAGGCTCGGCTGCCTTGGAATTTGGCTCCCTGGAATGCCTGAGCCTTAGGCTGGCATCTGCTGGTCCTGATGGCGAGCTCCAGGGGTCACTGGGGGCTGTCCCAGGCTTGCTTGAGCAGTGACTTCGCTCCAGAGCCGGCTGGGTCCTCCCAAGCCTGGGTGTGGCAGGACCTTGGTGGCTTGGCTGAATCCCGGAATGGTTTAGATGGGAAGGAACCTTAAGGATCATCTCATTCCACCCCTGCCATGGGCAGGGACACCTTCCACTGTCCCACGTTGCTCCAAGCCCTGTTCAACCTGGACCTGGGCACTTCCAGGGATCCAGGGGCAGCCACAGCCTCTCTGGGCACCTGTGCCAGGGCCTCACCACCCTCCCAGGGAAGGGGAATTTGCCTTAACCTGGTCTTCTAATCAAAGTTGTGGGTTTTTTTATACTGAGGAACCACTGAAACTGAGTTAACCGTAGAAGTCTTGCTGTTTCAGATGAAAGCAGGGCTGGCTCAGTTCATCTCTAGCTCTTTGGAAGTTGGATGAGTGAATAAATTGTGCCTGGGCACAAAGGAAAAAAAAGTTTTCTGAAGGAAACTGAGTTTCCCATATTCCTGAAAGGCACCAAAATCAAGGATGCTTGTCCCACTGGGCGCTGCCCTCCACGTGTCCCAGGGTTTTACAAAGTCTCTTGGCTGTTTTTTTCTGGAATAACACGTTCAGGGTCTTTCCCTGAGTGCCAGCTTTTGCTCCTGACAGCCGTACACCATGCAGCCATTCCAATCTGGAGTTGTGGTGTTTCTTCTTTGAAGATGGAGGCACCAGATTTAGACAGGGCTGGCTGCTGGGATGCTCTGCCCATCAGGATTGTCCCGTGAGCTTCAGGATTGTAACTCTGGTGAGAGGGAAGCCAAACTGAAACTCACTGGGGGATTCCATCAGCTGTTTGCTTGGTTTACTTTCATTTTATTTTTCCCTCACAAAATGTTTCATTTGCTGCTGGTCCTCGTGGTGACTTCCAGTCCAGGGAGAACCAGGAGAACAGCAGGTTCAGTGCTCTTAGAAAGGCATGTGGTAGGGTTTTAGGGGGTTTTTTTGGAAATTCTCTAATTCTAATAGTTGAGATGAGGGAAAGTCCCAGCAGGTCATTTCCAGCAGCCCTTGCAATGGCATTTTCCAAACTGGAGCATGCCTGGGAGGATCCTGCTTAAAAACCCCTCAAAATCCAGCTGTCTTTATGGGCAGCCAGGGTCGCTTACAGTAGCTGCTGTGGTTAAGGGGAGATCACAAAAGTGGGGAGATTTTAAAACTCTTTTTACAGTTCTTTAGTGTCAATCCACGAAGTTAATCCTAATGTCAACAAAGAGTAACACCATTTATGTGCCACTAAATGCAAACTTGTGCTGTTGCAGAGCCTGCAGTGGTAGGGTTTGCCCTAAATACAATCTGTTCCGTTTTTATGCCTTTGCACCAGCTGGAAATGCAAGCTCCTACCACGATTTCAAATATTGATTTGCTTAGCACACATCAAAACATTACCTTGAGATATTAAGCAGAATGTTTATTTTTGGGTTTCACACCTCCAACCCTTTTAACACCTTAATGTGCTCGTGCATTTTGTTGCACTCCTAATTATTTTTCCACTCTTCACCTCTGCAGTTTATTCTTACATTGTTGAAATCCAAGGGTATGAATAATGAAAGTGTGCAGAGCACTTTGGCTCCAACAGAACACAGTTTTCCCCTTGGATGCGATTTGAGAGGACCACAGGTCACAGAGTTCTCAGTAAAAATAGGAGCTGTATTTACGGTTTGTGTCATGAGTTTGTCATGAGATGATCTTCATTTAAATGAGAGCAAACAGTTTTAGCTTTCTAAAACAACTGTTTATCTTATTAGCAGCAGTGATTTTCCTCACCTTTCATTCAGGAGGGATTTCTGCATGGAAAGGGTGGTCAGGCATTGGCAGGGGCTGCCTGGGGAGGTTTGGAGGGCCCATCCCTGGAGGTGTCCAAGGAAGGCCTGGATGTGGCACTGAGTGCTCTGGGCTGGGGACAAGGTGGGCATTGGGCACAGGTTGGACTGGACGGTCCTGGAAGACTTTTCCAAACTCAGAGATTCTGGGATTCTGGGATCATGTTTACCTGTAGAATAGAAATGGCAGTTTCATTGCCAACTCTCTTCCTCTTCATATAATGTTGGCAAACTTCACATCAGCAAAACCTGGAAATACTTTTTTGTCTACATATGACGACTTCCTCAGTTGTTGATTTGGGATTTGCAAAGTTTCAAGAAGCTGGACATCTTTTAATAAGCCAGTAGGAGCTCAGTGATTTCATCATTCCCTTATCAATGGCTACTGGTGAACCCAAATATCCACACCCAACAAAGGCTGACTAAGGGATGAATGTTTATTTTAGTTATCAAGTCATTTTTCTCTAGTGGTACACTTAATTATATTATCACTCTATCTTTAGTACTGATATTTTTCACAAATATTTTGCATTCTGCCTGTTTAGCCCTTGTTTTTCCATGTTAACGAGTCTCCTGGCAGGTGGAGCAGCATTTGGGAATTTCGTACCTGCTGTAACAGAATTTAGTTTTCTGTTTGGACTTAAAACCATCCCTGAGAATTCATGTTCAGCTTCTGTGTGGTCACCAGTTGCAGGACAGATATGGCACCATGCAGAATAATGGAGCTCACGTTTCAGCTCTCCTTGGGAAGCTGCTCCTGCTGCAAGAGTGAAAGAACCCCCAAAATTGCCCCACTGCTCCCAGGCCAGCTCAGATGGAGAATCATTATGAAGTTTATATTACATTAATATAATCATTATATAATTATATTAATTATATAATTATTATTAAATCTTATTATGCTCTGGGTCAGCTCTAACAGCTGCAGCCTCGTGACGTGGGACAGACAGACGGGGGGGAAATCGTGATTCAGGCAAAAAAAATCAGAATGTTTTCATCCGTTGAACGTGAGCTCAGGCGTCTGAAAGAATCAGAAAGAAGCAAAGGTCCCCACTCTGCAAAGGGTCGCCGTCGGCCGGCCACGAGCCGGGGTGTGGTGGTGGCAGTGGGAGGAACGCAGCTGCTGAATTCCCTGCTTTCCACGGGAGCACAACAAAGGCCGCAGCAACGTGGGCAGTGGGGAGAAGCATTTTAAAAATCCTGCTGGGAAATGGAGACGTTTGGGAGGCTCTGCCTGTGTTTGGCGTTGGTGGCGGGTAGGGCAGCGCTGGCTTTTGGAGGCTGCGCGGGTTTGTGTGGCGAATTCTGAGTGTTGCCTTCAGGGCAAATCTGCCATGGACCTTCCAAAACGTCACTGGTGTCTTCAAAGTGGTACCGCCCGCCCCTGAGACCCCAAACCACCCCAAACTGAAATGTGCATCTTTCCATGGAGAATCCATTCTACCTGGATTACCTATTATCCTTCTACCATGGAGATTCCAAATTCTACCTGGTTAAAAGAGAGGAGCGAAGTAGGTGCTTGGCTTGACCAGGTGGTCGTGGTGGAGGATGGCTCCTGTTCTCTTGGCTTTTCAGGGTGCAGAGGTTACAGGAATATGGCATTTAAAAAACCCAGCTGGGATATGGCATTAAAATCTGTTTTGAGAAAGGATCCCTGCTCTGGTACTGCCCAGAAATGTAGTTATTTCTTAGTATTCCACCCCTGCATATTTATATCAAATATAATTTGATGCTAAGAACAGTTTCCTCAGGGGATTTGTGGATTTTTTGTGGCTGCAGTTGCTCCTCTGCCTTTCAGAGTTGCTCTGGAGGCTCATCCCCATCGTGTGTTGTTCCAGATTAGGAACAGAACCTGGCTCCAAGGGTTGGACCCAAGCTGAGGGTCCCAGGCAGGTTTGGGCCAGGCTGGCCCTGCTCTGCAGGCTGCTGTTCCAGGGAGGGTGGGGGTGGATGAACCAGCTGGAATGTGGAGGGCTTTTATTTCTTCCAAGTCGATGCTGGAGTCGCTCAGGGTCCCGTCTCGAATAACTCCCTGAGCAGGAAAATAAACAGCCCAGTGGATGCAGAACCCTGCCAGTCCTCTGGTCCCTGGTTTTTCAACAGTGTCAAGTGATTTCTGTGTGTACAAAATTTCCTTTCACCGCCGACTCAGGCAGTGATGTGTGTTACGAACCAGCTGAGACTTTGGCACTTAAACCCCACAGAATCTTCTGTTATGCTGGAGAAATCCTCTTCCTCTTCTTCAGGCAAGCCCCAGCTTCTCAATTCCCCAGCCCTGTTGGTAAGGGCGAATGGAATTATCAGCAAGGAAATGCCTCCTTTTCTGGAATTAAACCAGAGAGTGCTGGAAATCTTCCTCGTGCTTGCAAATCCGCGGGGTTTTCGTGTTGTTTCACCGTTGGTAGCCAGGGCTCTGCAGATTTGGGCTGCCTGTTCGAAATGAGAGAGATCCCCTCCTCATGCAGTTGGAGTTTGTGGCTCTGGACAAGCCCCTAACTCTGAAATGCAGCATATTCATAACCGCCCCCGTTTGTGTGAGGCAGAGAAGGAACAAGGAGTATGAAAACACAGCTCTGTGAAAGATTCCCATTATCCTGCCCCAGATGGCACCAGCTGTACTCCTGGACCAACACTAAATGACTGTGGCTTGTGCCAAATATGTACTTGAGTGGGTTGTACATGCCCTTTACAAATAGAAGTTGAATGTTAATAGATACTGAATGAAACCCACTGCCAAACCAAACAGAGCCCCTGGATATACCCAGGGCGTGCAGGGAAATTACACATCGCAGCGGCGCTCGCCGCAGAATGCGTGCGAAGGATTTCAAAGTGCTGCTGGATTTAATGTGGCCCTGGCTAATTCTCCCTATGCTAATGGCCGTGCGAGGATGCAGGAAGAAGAATGAGGAGAGGTTAAAGGACCGCTGCACCGATATCATGTAAATTCGGGATAGGGTCAGCGTATGGTGTTGTAAACAACATCACATCTCGGAGTACATGGAGTTCTGATCCTTTCAGGTATTCGAGCCTTTGTCTGCTGATATAACGCCTGCCTGTCAGCCCCACGGTCAGAGGCCCAATCTTTTTTTCTTCCCTCGCTGAAAAGGTCCCAGCGCCACATCGGGGCAACACACTGGCTGCCTATTCTCCTTCCCCACGGAACGCAATCACCGGACAACTCGGCTATAATTCACTCCCTGGCCAGCCCTTTGAAAAGGTGGGCTGCCTCAGTGCTGTTAGCCCAGCAAGATAAATCATGTACTCGAAATTAACTTCCATTGAAAGGAAGGGGTGGAAGAAAAGCCGACTGGTCAGGCGGAGCATGCTAAAGAAAAGATGACTGGAGTTGATAAATGTCATTGCGGATAATTTGGGGGCTGTGATTAAGATCTTATCTAGGTAGGAAGTAAATAGAAAAGACTTAATAAAAGTCCTACCCAGGGATCCGTCCTTATGAANATATTGAAGAGAGCTCCAGAAAGGTCTTCATTAAAGGGAAAGTTGTTTTCAGGGCGCTGCCCAGAGAGCTCTGAAAGGCGCCTGGGTGAAAGTGTACATCTTCCCCCCACTCCTTTTTCTTTTCCAGAGGGGAAAGAAAGCATCTTTGTCTAAAAATTCCTTTAAAAAGTTAAAGGATAAACAACCGTGGGGGGAGCTGATGAGGATTTCTGGGTAACAATCATCTGTTTTTTCTCTGCTCTTTTGCTTTCTTTAATGAATGGCCTTTGCTGCCATAAAATTCCCTACAAATAAAATGTAACCTTATCCCTGATATGTGTAAGGGAGAGAAGGCAGAGGCCTGTTTGTCCATAAACTCACAAACTGCTCGCCCAGTAAACATAAACTGCCTCCCATTTTTATAGTGCTGCCCAGAATTTTCTTTTAATATATTATTAGCAGTAGTTTGCTGGGTTTTTTTTCCCCCTTTTCAACCAATTACTGCAGCAACCTGCAAGCAAGGAGCAGTAAACTCTGTGGACATCTGTGGGGCTGAGTGACAGGGATCCAGAGCCTGGTGTGAATTCCCTGTCCTGGAGAGGAGGGAGCCTCTCCCCCTCCCCTGGAAGTGCTGCCTGTGCTGCTTTTCCAGCTCAGAGGGAGCACAGACAACCCCAACAGCTGGACAGATGTGTGGGGACTTCTGCTGGCTAATGAGAATGGTTAAAATTTTATGGAAGAGTGTATCCTGTGTTCTCTAACCTCCTTAATCCCAATCTCAGAGGGACGCTGGGCTCAGAGAGGTTTCCAGAACCCTGGAAACGCCACCTCCTAAATTCCCCAGGCTTCTCATTTACTTCCTCCACGTCCTTTTATTACTTTGCCCACCACACAGAACATATTTCAATATGAAAACTGGGTAATTTGCTTTAGAGAAAAATGATGGAAAGGCCCAGCTAAGGGCACGCAGAGAGGAGAAGTGCAGAGCCAGTGGTGCTGTGTGGTTACCCAGAGTGGGGCAAATCCAGTTTGGAGAATTCGGGAGATAGAAAAGGAGATCAGTGTGACTTCAACCCCTTTGAATCCCAGAGCTTTTGCTGCTCTAAAAACCAAACTGGAAAAGGCAAGAAGTGTGAGCAGTTACCTTGCCTTTGCCTTTCAGAAAGGCTCTGATACTGAGTAAATTATTAGACAGTGCTGGAGGACAAAGGCAGAACCTGCAGCTGCAGCGTGGAGGGAGATCTGGGGACAGTCCTGCTGAAAATGAGACATTTCCAGGCTCAGCTGAAACTGGTCTTCAATGCAGATAAATATTCTGAGTGTGCAGAGCTCAGTGTGGGTCTCAGCCCACTAAACAGCACCTCAAACCTCCCCAGCTGCAGTGTGGGATGCAGAGGACCCAATCCCCTCCCACAGAGGCACCCTGAAATTTGGGAAAGGGAAAGGATAACCAGTATTGGGAGGCTTTTGCAAGAGCTGGCCTGGTTTTCCTGGGAATGCTGGCTCAAAGGTGCCTTGCTGGCAGCCCCAGCTCCCAGGACTGCCTCTCACTTTGTAATTAAACACTCCTGGGGGGACCTGTCCTGCTTGCATTGTTTTTTAAGACCCCTTGCAATAACAAAACTTGGGAAGTACCAATGGAATCTGCAGATTTAAAAAGTGCGTATTCCCCTCCACAAAAACATGGATTTTGTAAGGGGGAAATGAAGTTTTGCACTTTATGTTTGTGGATTTTCTGAGAGGTGATGTAGGTTTCTAAATGTGAATTCACCAAATTGAGCCAAAGTTTAGGGTTTAGTGCTTTAATAACAGGAATATTTGTCCTGGGGAATTGGTCAAGCACTACTCCCATCATTGTGTCACAGGCACTTGAGCCATGAGAGCCTCTGCTGCTGCCATCAAGGGTTATCTGCATTAAAAAATAATTATAAAATGACTGTAAATGTTGGCAATAAACAGATGCTGCTCTTACAGTGCTTTTTATGTCTGCAAGTGTAAAAATACCAATGGTTATGATAAAAATTTCTGGGCTAGCTCTCATTTCTAGAGTTATTAATGAGCAGTAAAATAGATGAAATCAAACTTCCAGCAGATTCGTTTGAGAGATTTTTGCTCTAAGATGCAAACAGCTCTTAAATAGGAAAGGTAAAAAAGAAAAATGTAAGTTTGCAATGCAACAAACTCATAATGTGGGGTTTGTGTCTCAGAGCATTTCCTGCAAGCTCTGCTTTAATGACTGATGATTTCAGCAATTTCTGTTCTTGCTTTTAAGAAATTTTGGGTGCAGTTTCTGAGCTGGCTGTTTCTCTCAGGTGTTCTCATTGATGAAGTCACCTGCCAGGCTTTTCACGTGTTTGCTGTAGAAAGTGAAATGTTTTTAGGAATTTCTCCCCTGAAATCTAGTGTCAAACACAAGCTCCAGACATACTTTAATTCACAAATGTTTTCCAGACTGTCAGCATCTTCATTTTCCAATGATTTCATCAGCATGTCCAAATCTCCCTTGTTAATGACTCTGAGAAAACTGTGGACCCAATAAACTCGGTGTCAGGCAAAGAATACAGTGAGGATTGGGAAGTGACAGATAAAGCAAATATCCTCCTCCTAAACAAACACAGCAGGACAGGAGAAGATGACAAATGACGGGATTGTGTCAGCTTGAAAACAGATTGGACTAATGGCATGCTGGACTTTGCACTCCGGGAGATCGATACTCCATCAGGCCAGAGAGCTGCAGCCCCTGTGAATGGCAGGGCCAGGCAGGGAGATGTGCTGATAGCGCTGCTCTAAAGCCCAGCCTGAGCCTGCAAGGGCAGTTCTGGGCACTGGGATTTCCATTCTGCACTCTTCCCTCACTGCTGGAAATGGCCATGGGGCAGAGTCTGGGTCTTTGTGGAGTTTGAGCGCTGCCAAGCTCTGGGCTCACGTTGCTCCTCTCCTTCAAACCTTCTCTTTTCTTTTTCTTCTGCATGATTCTCCCCCCTTCTCCATTTTTTTCCAGCTGCATTTCCCCCTTTTTGCCCCTGTCCCCTTCTCTTTCCTCCATGTTTTCTAGTATAGATCCTAGTATTTTATACTGTATTAAGGAAGCCGACACCTGACTCCTTAAGTTCTTCCTTGGGAGAATTGAGGACTTACGGAGGCAGAAAAGAGAGGTTATTTCTAGGACTTTGAGGGAGGCAGTGTACATGAAAATAATACATTTTTGTCCTGTCTTTGTTCACTTCTGTTCCCCAGACTTCCAGTTGGTATCAGCTGGGTTCAGACTATGTGAATTCTCACTTTCTGGGGCTCAGAAAATTTGATGGGATGGGAGCTTTCTGTGCCATTTAGCAGCTGGTGCAGAAATGTGGCACTTCTTCAGCAAAAATAGATGTTTTCATACATATGGGGAAAAAATAGCTGGCAGTGGTCTGGGATAGGCAGATCCTGTCTGGATGTTGGATTCCAGCTTGTGGGGGCAATGCCAAGCTCAGGCAAGTGGGATGTCCAAGGAATACTCGGACTGTTCCACAAGCACTATCTCCTTGTCTGGTGGGATTCCTTCTACCTGGACTGGCTCCCATTTCACCCAAGGCCACATTTCCATTATCAGGAGACACCAGAGGTGTAGGGATAAGGATTTGGGGTCCCCAGCTTGTTCTTTTCAGCTGCTGGCTGCACTGAGGACCTAAAATTTCTGTGAAGTGCGAGTGGTGAGGGCAGGGGAGACAGGGGGGACATGGTCCATGGGCTCTCTAAATGGAAATGATCCTCACAGATGGAGAGGGAACTCCCAGGGGATGAGGTGAGAAGCAGTTTAGGGCTTTCTTCCATGGCAGTGAAGGAGGAGAGGTGACAGTGTGTGCTCCTTTGTGTCACGGCAATGTCACTGCGAGGGCAGGAGGGGCGTGAGGGATGTGCGAGTCACCCCCAGTCCCCGAGCAGGGTGTGCAGGTCTCCACCTCCCCAGAGCCCAGGGAAAAGCCCAGATTGCTCTCCCAGGAGCAGGGTACCTGGATGAGTGCTGGTGCACAACCCTCAAAGCCCTCCCCCAGCTGCCACAGCTGTTCCAGGGGTCAGTTTGGTTCATCCGCTGCCTTCCCAGTGGGGTTCTGGAGACTCCTCCCCACGATTAGCGAGTTCAGAGTCCTGCTCTTTCCAGGCTGGCTGCACCCTTCCTCTCCTTCCTTCCCGGGGACTGCACAGCCCCTGCCCTGGGCCTGATAAGGAGCCTGAGCCAACCCAAGGCGCAGAGGGGGTGTGGGTCTCAGCCCACTAAACAGCACCTCAAACCTCCCCAGCTGCAGTGTGGGATGCAGAGGACCCAATCCCCTCCCACAGAGGCACCCTGAAATTTGGGAAAGGGAAAGGATAACCAGTATTGGCTGGGGCTGCACTGCCTGGAGAGGGGCACAAACCCTAAACGTGCAATTTTACTCATTGCCCCAGCAGCAGGGAGGTGTCATCAAAGTTTCCTGATGGGAATTTGGGTGTTCAGACAGGGAAGGGTGGTCAGGGATTGGGAATGGGCTGCCTGGAGAGGAGGTGGTGTCCCCGTCCCTGGAGGAGCTGGGTGACAAGGTGGGGATGGGTCACAGGTTGGACTCGATGACCTTGGAGGACTTTCACAAGCTCTGGGATTCTGTGAGATCCAGGCTCCTGCCATGTGCTCCGAAGGGTTAACTGCTTCCTGATAAATTGCACTCTCTTTAATAGCTGTTAGTTGTTTACCTGAGCTAATAAGATTAATGTCGTACTGAATATGGGGGAAAAAAAAATTCCCAACACATGCTTTTAGATTTATATGCTAATCACCAGGAGCAGGGAATTAGTGCTGAGGAGGCATGGAGGGAATGCTTTTGCCTGCTCCAGAAAACAGAAGAATTAAAAAACTCCAGCGTGGCCTAAGAGATCCCATCCTATGGATCCCACGGAAGGGCTGACGTGGAATCAGCATGTGGAATCAGCGGGAAGGCTCCTGTGAGGGAGGGTTTGTAAGATCAGCCTGGAAAATGTGTATTTTTAACTTGGAGAGGTCAGGTTCAGAACCCAGGAGATCCCTCTATTGCTTGTGCTTTTCCAAGGTGTTTATTCAGCTTTAAAGTCTCTTCAGAAGGAGAAGGAAAGGAAGCCTCTGGTGTGCCTATCGCTTTCTCTGTTGATGTTTCCCTCTACCCATTTGATATTTTAGATAAATAGGCATTATCTAATCTGAAGGAACTTTTTGGGAGGCCCAGTGAGTATTTTTCCTTAGAGCCTAACAAGCTGCTATTTTAGAAATTATATAAATAGATAACTATGCTATGGAAAGGTGGAGTTTATGTGAAGGCTATATAATAAAAAAAGCAAATTAAATTCCAAGCAAAATATATAGAAATAAGTCATGGAGAAATTTAGCTATGAACAACATAAATATTTTTCATGGTGTAGGATTTAATTAAAATCAAGTACTCTCAGTTGGCACAGAGGTGCTAAAATGCACATGAGTTGTAACAACCGATGTGGACAATTTGTAAAATAAAATTATTTGAAAATAAATTCATTTTGGAAAGGCTGACTCTCACAGACGGGGCGATTCCTGAGCTGCCTTGTGCAACGCAGGAGGATAAATGGAGAATTGGGAAGGCTGGGATTCCATTCCTCCCTGTGCCATTCCATAGGGGGAGATCCTGCCCAAACCAGTGTTCCCTATCCCTGCCTGCCCACCTTGCTGGTGCCCCCATAATTTCCTACCAATAACACATTCCGAGGGCAATGAGGAAGCTGAAAGGGAATTGCTCAGGCATGGGAGCCATCATGGAGCTGGAATTTGCTGTTTAAATACTTTTTTGACTGACGTCCTATCCCCTTTCCAAGAGTGCTGGAGAAGAGGGAATGCTCATCTACCTTGCCTTTATTCCTGAATGCAGAAGGGATGGAGGAGAGAGTTGCCAGCTGAGGATCGCTGCTCTGGGAGGCTGACCTGGCTTAAAATCAGGTTTTGGAGGTGAATTGTGGGAGGGGGAGCAGGCAGAGAGAAGTTTAGTCTCGGTATTGTCTGGCTGGCTTGGTTACTGCCATGATCTCACTGCTTCTGGTTGTCAGACTGGACTAAAATCACGGAGATGATTTGCTGAGAATGAGAAAGTGAAGCCTTCTCACAAATATTTCAGCTGTTGCCTCTGTTTTCCTGGATTTTCTTGAGCAACAGCAATTCAAACCAAACAACAAACAGCAACGTCTCTCTTACTCGCCTTTCTCTTCCCCCCGCTCTGTAATTTATGCATAACGTGTGCTGGAGGAAACTGGAGGAAAAGGAGAGTTTCGCATTTATTTTGGCTTCTCTTCCCTTGTAACGGGGTTGCTTGGGCCAGAGAAATTGCTCCTCATATGTGTGGGGAGTGGGGGCAAGCTCAGAGGATCCCAAGAAATGCTCCCATCCCTTTCCCCCTTCCCCTTAGCAACAAACGGATTATTTCACGGAGGCATTAATTGAAGCTGGTTGATGTACAAAATAAACTCGGGCTAACTCCAGGCTCAGGTAGCTCAGAAGAATCTGCTAATTTAGTTTTCTTTAGGAAAACGAGAAAGCAACGGACTTTGGCTGTGACCAGAGGGTTCCTCACCTGCGCAGCCCCGGTGTGTGTGTGTGTTTCTAAGTGTGTGGCACGAAATTTGGCATTTTCAGGAGGATTTTGTCTCAAGCGGGAGCTTTGGAAAGAGGCAGGATGCCCACGGCGAGCTCCCGGTGGCGTCAGGCAGCGGCAGCGAGTTCTCGCAGCGCGGCAAGTTTGTGCGCTGCGCTGGACGAGCGAGAAAGCCTCGAAGGCGCCGCGCTCGTTTGTGTTTCTTGCCCTAATCTTTATGAGAACACGCGCTACTGGAGGAGACAGGAGGGGAAAACTCGGCTTTTTTCGGCAGGGGCTCCTCGGGAGGGCGCGGAGCGCAGGATGCTGTCCCGGCCGCTTCGTGCCGCGGCTCAGCATCCCCGCTTCCCCCGCCCCTCCGAGCTTCCCCGCTGCACCCCCGCGTGGATTCCACGCTGTGCCAGCGGGACGAGCCCTGCTCTGGCTGCTGCCTCCTCCCGAGCAGCCCCAGCCGGGCTCTGTCAGCGGCGCTTGTCCCTTCCCCGGGCCTGGGGACGGATGCCGGCGATGAATGAATGAAGAGCCACCGGGCCAGCTCCCGCAGTGGTGGCCCATTGTGCTGCCAGACGGGAGAGCCGGGCACGGGCATGTCCCTTTGCGAGCCTTCTTAATTATCTTTCACATATTCCAGCTCGGAATGATATTTCAATCAAATTTCTTTGTAAATATTCATGTGCTGGTTTGTTGGGATGTTGAGCAGCCGGGAATGGGAAGAAGTGGGAGGAATCTGACAATTTTAAGTGTAAATATTAAGAGCTTGGACGGGGTGGAAAGAGAACTGAAAGCCACCTCTTCTCAAAGACATGTTTTATGGTTAGTTTTTTTCCTTCCTTCCTTTTAACTATTTTTAATGCAGCATAAAGTGAAGTGCAGCTATTTGACCAGATTCAACAAGTGAAAGGCTGTGAAGATCTGCTGGGGAAAGCTGTCAGATGATGAAAACAGTCCTGTAATCAAAAATCAGCTGCTCCATTTCCCCCTTTTTGCCCCTGCCCCCTTCTCTTTCCCCCCTGTTTTCCAATATAGATCCGAATATTTTATACTGTATTAAGGAAGCTGATACGTGACTCCTTAAGGCCTTGGATGATGTTTTGGGAAATCTTCCATTTTTTTATGACCAAGTGGAGATACCCGAGTGAGGCTGCAGCTTTTTCCTCCCAAATTCTGTTCAAGCCTTTCCCTTCTCTCCCAGTTTACCCATGAACCCGGGTGGTCCCTTCCCAGTACTGACCCGTGGTAGACCTGTGGTCTCCTCTCCAGCAGATGCTAAATCCCCCTGGGATGGAAACTTGGCAGGTTTGTGGAGGTGCTGTCTGAAGACCAAGGTATTAATTCATCTCTCTAAAGGTGCTTTGTGCAACCAAACCCCTCCCGGGCCTCTAAGAGCAATGTTCAGGCTTTTAATATCAGGCTTCTGTGTCCCAGAGGAGCCTGGGGAAAATAGAAATACTTTTAAGAGTCAGGTTCTAGTTAAAAAAAAGCCAACACACCAAACCTAAAATAATTAAAAAGATGGATGCAGTCTGGTTTGGACCTTTTGTTTATTCAGCATTATTTAATTTCACAAATATTAAGTTTCCCTTTTCCATCATCAACACCCCTCCCACGGGATGCAAGTTGCCACCAATTCCATTCTTCCGAAGCCTCGTTGCTCTCACCAGTTGCCCACTTTGACTTATGGAATTCCCAGAGCCTGGAACAAGTGTAAATAGCATTGTGAAGCCCATCCAGGCTCCAAACTTTGGTGATAAACAAGAGCTGAGACAGTCAGGAGGCTGCAAAGTGGGTTGGATATCAAGATAACTCCCTCTAAACCGGGAGGCAAAGCCCAGACTGAACAGTGTGGCCAGACCAGCTGCAGTAACACCGAGCAGGAACTGGAGAAATACAGAAATTCCTAAGGGCAGCAGGGCAGGTGGGAGCAGTGCTCCCTCCTCCCTCGTGTTTGCAGCACTGGCACTGTGGCTGCTGCTGAGGAACACGGTCCTGCTCCTCGTTACCCAAAGCACTCACGGGACAAGTGAGTGGGGCAGGAGGATGTGGGGCACAGGTGGTGATGGGGAGCAGCATGGTTTAAACAGGGACACCCCTCACGCCGTGTTTCTGGGGGTGTTTCTCCAGCAGAGCCCACCCCAGGCTCAGAGAGCAGCACTGCTGCTTTCACACAAGATTTTTCTTCCTGGCCTGAAGAATAATTAGGTGAAAGTCGGGGGGAGGCACTGAACCAACAAACACAGACACCTTGGTGTAATTCATTACTTTCTCTTTAAATATTGTAGTTATAAAAGTCCTTGTTCCTTATAAATTCATTGTTGTTGGTTTTCATATTCTGTGCTTTTTAAAGCCTCAAGCTGTAAAATAGGAGGTGATTCCTAAGGAGACATATGCAGGTAACTCTGGGTTGTAGCATCAGCTGAGCTTCAGCCAGGTGGAGGCTGAGTGCTTTTAAAGAAAAACAGCAAGGGGAAAAATGAGACTGTCAGGAACCTGAGGCTGAGGAAAAAACACTTGGAAATACTTCTTGAAACACATAGTTTCACAAGAGGGTTTATAACCCTGGCACCATAGTGGGAGGGTGATTTTGCATGAAAAACTCTGCGTTTGACTCATAGGCTTGTGGCAAAACAAGCTCAGCCACAAGAGTTCAATCATTTCATGTGTGGACATTGAGCTGTGGGTGCTGGAAGTGTCATCCTTGCTGTTCCCTCTCCAAAGAACAGCTCTTTGCTATTTAGATCAGCAACAGGAAATAATAAACTCGTTAACATGTAAAAAATCTCATGTTGGGACAAAGCTTCTTGGTGGGTGACAGTGATCGGTGCTGAGAGGGCAGGAGGGGCTGGGGGGAACAATCAGGAGCAGCCTGGGACGGCCTGGCAGTTGGGAATTCTCTCCTCATTCCCAATATGAAGTGTATAAAGCCAGGAAGACATCACAAGGTGTGTTTGCAGCTCACACACTTGTGAGAAACCAGGCCCTCGGCAGTGCAACTGCACCGTGTGCTCGCAGTGGGGTTTGTGGATATTCCCAGCCACAGCCTGCAGAGGAAAAAGGGACAAATGGGATTTCCTACTACAAAGTAATCCTGCTAATGATAACGCAGGTTTTTGTTGCATCTATCTTTTTATTTGTCCTAAAGCTGTGACACCCTGCACTGCTCGGGCCGTCGTAGGCCACAAATGCTCCTGAAAAACAAAACAAGCCAATGACAAGCAGTGGGGGAAAAGTGCCTTGATAGGGAACAAAAACATTTTTGTCGAGGCCTAATAGAAGTTTGAGCTTTGTCTTAAAGCTCTCCCCAGCCTGCAGTGCCTCTCGCTTATTGAATAAGTGAAATGAAGCCCTTGGCGGGAGCGAGCAAGTGTGGGACAAAGGGCAGCAGTGAAAAATGAACACAGTTTCAAACTGCAGAGAAACAGATGTGAATCTGCAGCGGGGAGAAGGAGCCAGGGGAGCCCGGCACGGCCACCAGAGCACGGGCAGAGCTTAAAGCTGCAAAGCGTTTTGCTCCCTGTGCTTCTGCCACCACACGGGACTTGGCGGGCTCCTCGTCCTCATCCTCATCCTCATCCTCATCCTCATCCTCGTCCTCGTCCTCGTCCTCGTCCTCGTCCTCGTCCTCGTCCTCGTCCTCATCCTCGTCCTCTCCCCAGAGAGGCCACGTCCCAAAGTGTGGGGAGCAGCTGAGGGTTTTTGGGGAATGGGCATCAAAAGGGCCAGCGCAGGGCGGGGGGAAGGAGAAGGTGGGTGCTTATTAAGCCCTGCTAATGTTGGTGATGTATTGAGTGAAACATCATGAAAAATGAAAGCAAATCCTCCCATAATCTTGACAGAACAAAAGGCTTTCAGTTAAAATAGAAAAATGCTACGGCGGCATATATCAAACATAACTTTTATATTAAATGTGCATGTGGTAGAATATGGATCACATTAGAAGAAATGTTGTTTGGCTTTTTTTTTTCTTTTTTTTTCTTTTTTTTTTTTTTTTTCTTTTACACACAACCCCACNCTTTTTTTTTTTTTTTGCCTTCAACAAGCACCTAAAGCTCTTGCTTGGGAAACATTTGGACAGCGCTGCTTTCTCCTGGCAAAATTAGATTTTCCTGTGTTTTTTAATTGTGAGGGATTTGCCCATCTGCATTTGGAAGAGAAAAAATTTTGCTCATCAGTCATTAAGTACAAGGTTTACATGTCTGGCCTGAGTGAAAGTAGCTGGACTTCTCATTCATCTTCTCCTGACAGGATAAACCCAATATATTGCAGCAGTTCTTCTTGCTTTTAAAAATCCCACATTTCATAACCACTCCATGGTATCAAATTTATCTGATGGCTCTGTCTCTTTGAGCACAACTTCCTCAATTCTAATTACTGCAACCTTTTGTTCTAAGAATAATAAAATATAAGCCAGAGTTGGCACAGGAGCAAAGTGCCCCCTTGCAAAAGTCAAGGGCTTGCAGAGAAAATAGAGTTCCTCCTCGGAGCCCGGTAGCAACAGCAGTTGTTTCCTTTAATGCTTTTAATTTGTCACAACTGGAGAAAAAGTCTTTTAAAATACTTTCTCTCCTTAAAAACGAGTGTATTCCTCTGGCTCATCCCTCCCGGTGCCGTTGCTGTCATCTTGGCAGGGAGGAGAATTCATGTATTAGTTTAGGGCTCAAGCAACATAAACAAAACTCAAGTGGCTGGAGGGAAAAAAGGATCATTATGTGAGGGGAAAAAAAATTAAACATCTTGACTCAACAAATGCTCCAGCCCCGTCTTATTCCAGACTGTCTGTGTGCCAAGTTACAAAAAAGTCATCTGACTTGGGAGGGGAGAAAGGGAAATGGGGTTGTGTTTCCATGTGCAGAAACGTAAGACAGGGGAAAGTGGAAAGGATTTTTCTAAATATAATTTTTTCAGCTTTTTTTTTTTTTTCCCTTTACTGTCTTTAAAATTGTTTCACTTTAAATACAGTTGTGCCAAATGCAAATGAGTGTTGAGGAGGAAGTTTGAGTTGTTTAGGATGGGGGGGGAGTTAAACCCAAACTCAGGATTTCTGTGACTGCCCAAGGAGAGACCATCATGCGCTGGGCCGTCTTCTAGAAAGAAACCATGACAGATTGGGGGGAAAGGATTTCTCTATCCATCTTGTTATGTCACCTCTTATAAATCAACATATCTTAATTAATTACATTCTTTTCATACTGAGACTTTAAAATTGATGAGGGTGTGCCAGTGTGTATTTATTGCTCATTAGCTGCATGACTCTACGGAGTTTCTGTACTCTATTCCCACATGTTTCAGAACTCTGCAGCTCACTGTGGACATCTCATTTTACTGGCTCTGGGGATAATTGTCTCCGTCATGGTGACTTAATTGTGCTGCCATCCTGCAGCAGACATGGGAGACGCAGAAAATTATTCCCTGTCTGTGTGTGTGTGTGTGTGTGTGTGTGTGTGTGTGTGCATTTTTACCTGTCACACAAATATCTGGGCATTAATGGGTGTTCACAGGGACCTCAGATTAATTCCACTTAGGGACAGCAGCATATTTGAGATGGCAGATGTGTAGATTTTTGGCTGGTTTGTCTCATTTTTATATTTGATATTAAGTCAGAGGCAAAGAGTTAATTCCGAGTAATACCAGGAGTTGCTGTTCCTTAGACACCCCCACAGAGCAGGTGGTCACACATTAAATATTTCTGTCTCTCATCCTGATGCACCAAAATGTCCTCAAAACCCAAATGGGAATGAAACTGAACTGAGTCTTTAATTTTTAAGTAATAACTGAGCATGTTTGATACAAGCTGCAGAGGCTGATTCGAGCAATAAAACAAGGCAGAGGGTGAAGGGAAGCAGCCTGGAATTGTGCTGGTGGCAGTGGGACAGAACCAGGCTGTGGGTGCAAAGCTGTGGGCTCATCCTGGATTTTGGGGTTGCACGAGCCATCCCAGAATCTGGAGGAAATGCTGAGGGAAGGGGGCAGCACGGAGAATTTCCCAGAGCCCAGCCAGCACAGGGAGAGAGCAGCCAGATGGAAACTGTCAATGCGAGTGAGGGCATTGCTGCTGCCGCCCCTGGAAAACGGGCAGGGGAAGGAATGGGGGAAAAGAGAGGGGGAAGAGGCAAGTGAAAGATGGATTGCACTGGAGAGAAGGGGAGAGAATGAAAAAGGAGTGGGGAAGGGGTGTGTGAGTGCAGCTGAGCTGGCTGCACAGTGGGGAACAAACCACTGTGCCTGAAAAGAGAGCAGAATTAGGTTTAAATTTGCCCGTGGACAAAATGAACGACTTTCAGCCTTTACACCAAAATCCAGACAGATTTGTTCTCCAAAATACCCAATGAATAGGGCAAATAAAACCTGGGGTTTATCTTTCCTAAATCCCATTTAAACCTGGGTCTCCCTCAACCTGTGACCCACCTGAGAACAACTCTAGGCAAGAGCAGTGGCCCTGGGGCAACAAACCCGGTTCCCTGATGGAGGGAGAGCAGTGGAGGGTGTTTCCCATCCTGACAGGATTTACCTACAGTGAGAGGGACCTCGGTTAAAATTCCCATTCTCATCAGCCCAGGTTCTCTCGCCACCACATTTTTAGCTGCTTTGAGGTGAAGCTTTTTGGAGAAAAACTGAGAAAACTTGGCCGAAACTTCCTGTCAGCTGTACCTGACTTTCTCTGTCTGCTTGGAGCTTAAAAATGATGAGTGACCACAGGCAGCACCCACTGGGTCAACTCAGTGTGTGTCTGTTATGGATCCTGGGTGAGGAGGAGGAGGAGGAGGAGGAGGGCAGCAGTGGGGGTCACTCCCTCAGCAATCCCAGACTCAGATCTCCAAGCCTGAGTCTCTCACCCTCTCATCACCTGTGAGAGCTCCCCAAGTGCTGCTTTCTGTGTGCTGAAAGATCCCTTCTGTCACAGCCCTGGGCCCTGAGATCCCAAGAACAGCGGTGTCAGCTCCCAGCTAGAATCTGTTTTGCCCAAACACCAAATTTCTGCACCAAGGGCCAGAAACAGCCTGATAGTGGAAAGCAAACATCTGGTCCTCGAGAGAAAAGAGTCACCCCTAATTTAGCTGCTAAGAATAATTATTTTCTTTTCCTATAATTGAGGCTCAACATTTTATAAAATCTGTTCCCTACAAATGAATATTTTTCCAAGTGCTGAAGCATTTCCAGTTTTTGCTGCAAAGTACAAAAATAAACTTTAATAATTTGTTTAGAAGAACTTTTATTTTTTAATCTTTTTAATTTGAGGTGCTCTACCTGTAGTTTAAGACTGCTTAGCTTTGTCTATATGAAGACATTAAATTCCCTTAAATAAATATGTTTTGGGCTACAGACTGGTGAAAAAAATAGGAATATGAATAAGCATTTTCAAGATTGATTCCTCAGTTTCCTTAAGAAACAAATGTTTGTAAGGGATTGTTTGTACCTACACTCATTTTTTTCCTAGGAGATGATTTTTTTTGTTCGTGTTCCTGGATTTTTTGATACATCTTTGTGTGCAGGATTCTTCCCTCAGCTCACTGATTTCTTTAAATGATGTAAAAACAAAGACTGAAACAACAGCTGAGTTTGGGCAGATGCAGTACGACTCACACTTCGTTTGGTTACTTTGCTTTGACTCTGCTCCAGTGCAGATCTGTCTGCTCTAGCAACTTGTTCATGGTTTTATATTTTACCCAGACTTGCTCTGGTTTGCAACATAAGACAGTTTATGCATTCTGAGTAGAACCGAAAATATTTTCCATGCGTTATAACTTTGATTCTTCAGCTGCAGCATGGATCATGCAGAGCTTGGCGTGTTCAGGATGCCAAAATCTCTGTAACATTATTCCTGAGAGGCAGGGAAATCAAGGCTGTTTTCTTGCTTTCCTTCCTTTCTTGTTTGTGACATGAGCGATGGCTGCTCGCTCCCAGGGAAGATCTCTGTGGTTTGGGGTGATCTTACATCAATTTGAAATTCCTAAGGGCAGTTCTCAGGCTCTGGGAGTGCTCCTAGGGCAGAGTTTTAACTTGACCTCTCATAACTGGTGGTCATATTTTGCTCTCAGTGCTAAACAGAGTGATCCTGCTGCCTGGAACCTGCACCTGAGCAGGGCAGCTCTGGCATTTTGCTGCAAGATAGGGCGGGGACAATAAAAGAGGATGAATTCCATTTGTCCACATCGCGGTGATAAAAGCAGCCATGACAAGATGCGAGCTGAGGTGGAGATGAGTGGTTGCAGCCACTCTGCTCTGCAGTGCCCGAGGGCTGAGGCTGGGATAAGATGTCCCCGGTGCCGGGACAGGGAGTGCAGGTTTTGCTTTGTCACAGCCCTCTGATCGTGCTGGATCCGCAACTGCTCCTTCCTCAATCCAGGCCTCCCTCTGTCTTCATCCCGAGGGGCAGGAGCCACCTGTGGGGGTGGCCTTGTGCCCAAGCCAGCAATTTGGGACCCTCAGGGTCTGCAGCCCCCCCAGCTTGGCACGGGCTGGTGGGGAGCCTGGGGGCATCCCTGGAACCCCAAGAGCAATTCACAGAATCAGGGAATGGTTTGGGTTGGAAAGGACTTTAAAGCCCACCCAGTTCCATGGGCAGGGACACCTTCCACCATCCCAGGTTGCTCCAAGCCCCGTCCAGCCTGGCCTTGGACACTTTGAGGGATCCAAGGGCAGCCACAGCTTCTCTGGGCACGGAAATTCCTCACTCGCCTCTTCCTCCTGCTGGGAAGGGGCCCTGTGCTTCTCATGCTGCTGGCGGCGGCTTTCCCATCCTGGGAGTGAGATTGGAAAGTGGCACCGTGTTTTTGGGAATCAATGTCACCCTGTGGGCACCCCTCACCCCCCCACCCCCCTTCCCGGCCCCTCACTCAGCGGCTCACGGGGGAATTCCTCCGGGATAATGGACTGCGGAAACCGGAGT
>WAAG01071778.1:0-14368 GCA_013390105.1 Tichodroma muraria | reverse complement strand
GGGATGGGGATGGGAACGGGGATGGGAACGGGGATGGGAACGGGGCGGGCACGAGGATGAGCGTGAGGATAGTCAGGTGCGTCCCCTCGGGGGCTGTCCCGGGAAGGCGGGCCGGGGCTGCGGGGCGGTGGGGCCGAGGGAAGCTGCGGCTCTGCCCGCGGGTCCAGCCCCGTTGGGAAGGGCTGGCCAGGGCTAACTCGGTGCTGTCCCGCGGTACCGAAGGGCCGCCCGCGGGAGGCGCAGCGCCAGCGCCCGCGGCCGCCTAATTCACTAAGTGCTGGGTGCCCGCTTTGTTTGTGTGGAGCTCGCAGCCCTATTGATGTCAAGCAGGCTGTTAAAAAGCATAATGACATGGCATTAGAGACCCCGAGAGCAATTAACAGGCTGCTTAATTAGCAAAAGGAATTAGAATTTGAGTGGCTGATCTTTGCTTAAAGACTTGTAAAAAAGCTGGAGCAGTTATCTGATTATGCATTGATCGCACGGCTAACCCTGTCCTTGGGTAATTCTCGTCCCTCCTTTGTGGGCTGTGAATATACAACTGTTTAAATATTCTGACCTGCCCCGGGAGCTGGAGGGGAGCAGCGCTCGGGGGGNAGAAAAGTGTCTAAAAAAAGATGGGAGAGGGTCTGGAGGGGCCACACGAGGAGCAGCTGAGAGCACTCGGTGTGTTCAGCTGCAGGAGAGGAGGCTGAGGGCAGAGCTCCGGGGGCTGCAGCTTCCCCAGCACTGACCTCTGCTCCCTGTGACAGGGACAGGACCCCGGGAACGGCTGGAGCCGGGCCATGCGGATTTAGGTTGGATTTTGGGAAAGGTTCTTCCCCCAGAGGGTGCTGGGCACTGCCCGGGCTCCCCGGGGAAGGGGCACGGCCCCGAGGCTGCCGGAGCTCCAGGAGAGTTTGGACACCGCCCCAGGGATGCTCAGGGTGGGACTGCTGGGCTGTCCTGAGCCGGGCCAGGAGCTGATCAGTGATCCTTGTGCGTCCATTCCAGCTCAGGACATTCCGTATTGCCATGAGCCTGGGCCATGGTGCGCGGCCAGCCTGCGCGCCGCTGCCACCAGGGCCAGCCCTCACCCCTGTGTGCCCGCGCTCCGGGGACCTGGGCACGGGCAGGACCCCTCTGCCGGGGGAAGGGGCTGTTCTGGGATGAGGATGAGAGGAATGGATGGGTGAAAGCGAGTTTCTCCCAGGACTGAGCTGGGGCGGGCAGGGGTGCCCGGCCGCGCTCCCCGCGGGGCTGCCGGCAGCCAGAGGAGCCCCCAGGGATGGATTTCCACACAAACACGCTCCCCCTGCGCTGCTCGCTCTGCCTGCCCAGGGGTTTGGGTCGCCCCGAGTGTGCTCCGACACTCTCCCTCCTCAAATAATTGTGGGATAGCGGCCGGAGCGGGAGCAGGGAAGGGCTGGAGGGGAGGGCGGGAAGCGTGGGCATCCCCAAGCGCTTGTGTTTATTTTTGGTGGTGGGTGCAACAAAACAAACACGTCTAAAGAAAAGAAAACAGACCAGAGGAAAAAGCAAGTTATAAACCCTCCGTGCTGCTCTGAGAGCATTTCGGGGGCGGCGCTGGGGAAGGTCAGAGCGGGTGCTCGCAGAATTTCTCGGGCTGTAACGTGGATGTGACACCTGCCTGACCTTGCTGTGCTTTTGGCAGGTGCTTCCCTATTACCGTGTGGCACCGAGTTATTAAAAAATCCATTAACGCCTGTGTTTGGACTCCGCCAAGAATTCCACCTCCCCGAATTCTTTTTTGCACGCTTTTTCTTTTATACTCTCTTTGCTGCACATAGTTTTTGGCTTATGGGGAAGATATTATTTCCCCACTTCTCGATGCAGCAAACACATAATTTTTTATGGATTTGTGAGAGTGAGGAGAGAGAATTAACCTTTCCAAGGCAGGGAATTCTGCTTGAGCCAGTAGAGTTTTCATTGTTTTACTTGCAGAAGTTTTGTTTGACCCAAGCCTGATTGTGTTTAGTTCCTGTCAATTTGGGTTTGGAAATGTTAGTTCTAAACATAACCACCCAGTCACTAAAAGGCCACCATTGTTTATTGTTTTCCTTTTAATAATCTTATTTTTTCCTGTCTTCTAGGTGGCTGCAAAGAGAACTAAAATCAGTCCCATGCCCCCAGCTTAGTGGATAAAACACCTATAACTTTTTTTTTTTTTTTTTACCTATGGGTACTGTCTGGGAGTTGTGCTGTGGGATCCTCTTCCAGTGATCCAAGGTCCAGTGACAGGCTGATGAGCTTTTAATGCTCTGAAATGAGTAAATTGTGATTTGGGTTACAGTAAATCTCTGCTTACAGGGAAATTGTTCTGTAGGGAAATATTTATTGCCCTGCTTTGACTTAGTGTAAGAGACATCAAATATGTGCTGTATTTCACGTTGTTTTTCAGGACACAGATTTGACTGAAATATTGGAGGATATTATCAGACTGAAGTTAATCAGCTACTCCTTGGCTCACTTACCCCTCAGATTCCCTCTTTTCACATTTTCCTGCTGCATGCAGCAGTTTTTTGTTTGTTTGATCTTTTTGTGAAGTTGGGTGGTTTCTGTTGTATCATGTTTGCCTCCTTTTTTTTTCCCCTTAGAGGTACAAGTCCCTAAAATAGAAAGAGGAGGGAAATGCCTGCCTGCACTAGAGTTTTTCATATCAGGAGGCTGTGTGATGCAATTGCCAGGGAAATTTCGAAGCTGACATTCCAAGGTCTTGATCCAGGCATCAGCTCCATGTAGGCAGAGCTCTGCACTCATGGTTTAATTGGGATTTCTTGTGTCTTCAGGGATCTGTCCAGACGGGCACCAGGCTGCTATCAGAGAAAAGCCTGTGCTGCATACAAGCATTTCCCTCATCTTTCTACTTTCATGACATATTTCTCCCAGAAAAACGCTGAATCTTTTCCAGTAACTGCTAAAGTGTATTTGAAATAAAAAATCTCATCCCTCCAGAGGCTTCCCTCGCTGATAAATGGACTATATTCTGTGCAGCCAAAGGAGATATTCATATCTTCCCAAAATTGAAAGAACATATTAATAACTGATCTTGTGTCTTAAATAAATTCCACATTAAGTCGGATAAAACATATTTTTAACGAAAGGAAATGACAAGCCCACATTTGATACACATCACTGGGTGAATGAGTGTGTAAAGCTATGCTTGTGTTTAAACATTTGTGGGATGAAAAATGAACTGCTCAGGGTTTGCTCTTGCTTAAATCACGGGGAACCTATGACTTTCTCAAAGCCTTTACCCTGAAGATAACCAGAATTTCTGATGAAAATTTTCCTGAGGGTTGTTTCTGGTCATCAGGAGTTGGTTGTGAGAGGGAGAAGCAAAACCCAGCCCAGTGATACCCGAGCCACACCAGGCACATCACACCTTTTCCTCCCCTGGCTGTTTATACTGGAATTATTCTGGGTTGTTTCAGGCATTTTAACAGAGTGTGAAAATGTTCCAAACATTAAAATTTGTATTTTGAGGGAAGAAAACTTGAAAATATCAAGGGATGAGTAATTCACCTGATTCTACCTCACTTTTTAGTGAGCAGGAATAAACTTCAACCTCAGTGCTTGTGTTGGTGTTGTGTTGCCTCTCGTGGAGCTGCTGGAGAGTCCAGAGGAGGCACCAGGATGATCAGAGGGATGGAGCAGCTCTGCTGGGAGGAAAGGCAGAGAGAATTGGGGCTGTTCAGCCTGGAGGGGAGAAGCTTCAGGGTGGCCTAATTGTGTCCTTCCAGTGCTTGAAGGAGCCGACAGGAAAGATGGAAAGAGGTTGTTTACAAGGACAGGACACAAGGAATGGCTTCCCCCTGCCTGAGGGCAGGGATGGGATATTGGGAAGAAATTCTTCCCTGGGAGGGTGGTGGGGGCCTGGCACAGGGTGCCCAGAGAAGCTGTGGCTGCCCCTGGATCCCTGGAAGTGTCCAAGGCCAGGCTGGACAGGGCTTGGAGCAACCTGGGATAGTGGAAGATGTCTCTGCCTGTGGCAGAGGATGGAATTGGATGAGTTTTCAGGTCCCTTCTAAGCCAAACCATTCCAGGATTCTGTGATTCCCTCTGATATTCATTCACTCAGGTGTTTTATTTCTTTATTGGTTCTTTTTATTAATAGTTAATTTACACACTTTGTGCTCTCTGGGGGACGAAAGAGAAAAAGGGAGCAAAATTCCTAACAGTGCAAGTTTAGGAACAGGAGGGAGAGAATTTAAACTGAGTTGGTAGAATCATACCATTGTAGGTAATCTTGACCTAATTAGTGTAATGGAACACAGTCCAGCAATAAGCATCTGCGCTCAGATTTTTCATGAAGTAAAGATTAAATTTAAAGAGATTAGGCAACCTTTTTTTTTTTTTTTTTCTGCCCCCCTCTGCAAGATATTAGCTGTTCAAAAATGACAAAAATGTCCTTAAGCCTCTCTGAAGGAAGGGTGACCAAACAGGCTGCCTTTTGTTCGGGCCCGGAGCTCGCTCGCGAGCGGGGAGAGGTGGTGTCCGGTCACCGTGTGCGGGACCCGGGGACACGACTTATCCATGGCCAGCAAAGCGAATCAGCCCCGGGAATTAGCAGGGGGATTAGGAGCTGGAGTTGCCAGTGCAGCAGGGAAATCACTGGCCACCCACCAGGCCTGCTGGAGAGAGGAGTTTTTGAAAGCCTTCTCTAAACGAGGGGAAAGCTGGGGCGATGTTCTCGGTGCTGGCGCGAAGGAGCCCCGGGTTTGTTGTGTCAGCACTGACCTGCTCTAAAGGTGTGGTGACAGAGGCCACTTTGGCTCCTGCTTATTCATGCGGCCTCTGAAATGAATTCAAGCTCCTAAATCTCACCCTTGGTGCCTCTGAGAGCTTCACACAGGCTGAGAGTGCTGACGATGTTCAGCACGGAGGAGAAAAGGCTTCGGGGAGAACTTACAGCAGCTTTCCAGTACCTGGGATGGCTTAATAATGAAGGAGAGGGGCTTTTTACATGGCAGATAGTGACAGGATTAGGGGGAATGGGTTCAGACTGAAAGGGGGGAAATTCAGGTTGGATATTGGGAAGGAATTCCTGGCTTTGAGGGTGGGGAGGCCCTGGCACAGGGTGCCCAGAGCAGCTGTGGCTGCCCCATCCCTGGAAGTGTCCAAGACCAGGTGGGATGGGGCTTGAAGCAACCTGGGATAGTGGAAGATGTCACTGCCCATGGCAGGGGTGGCACTGGGTGAGCTTTAAGGTCCCTCCCAACCCAAACCTGCTGTGATTCTTCGTGACAGGCACACAGAAAAAGGAGATTTTTTAAGTGTCTGCATCAAGAAGGAAGTGAAGGTGCTGATTTTGGAGATGGTCAGCTGTTGATCTATTATTGTTCCATTTGAGGGGACAAAAGCTGCTCACGAATACGCAACACTCTGGGGACTTCAAATAATGATTGCAGTTCTCAGTCCATGGCATTGTCCTGAAAATGTTCTTCTTGTTCCTGGCTGTGATCTGTGTGAGTTCCGTGGACCAAGAATGAAGCAGGACGTGTCAAACCTGATTGAGAGAGGTTGGATGGATTTTACCATCCAAACTCGTAGAAATAATCAGATTTTCTAATAGTGCTTCTGAATGAATTAATTCTTCTATTGCTTGCCTGTGCTCAGACATGAGAGCCTCAAATCATCCCAGCTAATATGGAATTTTTTTTTTTAAGTATGGTGATTTTCATAGATTTATTTTGGTTGAGTCATGTATTTGAGGGCTGGCATTAAACATCATCACCGTCTGAGGATCACTGAGGTAATTCGAGGGGTTGTATTGCCTGATGAGAACCAGATATTTCCGTGTTACCTACAATTCCCCCAAGGAGGTGAAGAGAACTGCAGCACAGCTATTGTTTGAATTTCAGCAGAGACAGTAAGAAACCAGCTACCTGAACCTTCCTTTTACCTGCTGGTTAAAAATAAGCTTGATTTTCTTTTCCATGAAATTAGAACCTCAGAGAAATATCTCTAAGCACTTTGCCTCTTCCTGCTCTGTCCCTATTGATGATCTTCAGACCCTGGCAATCGGAAAATGCAGCAGCCCTGGCTAAAACTTAGTTTTGTGCTCTTTTCTTTCTCTGCTTTGTTTTTCATGATTTGAAATTTTAACCCTTTGGGGAGATTTTAAACTCTAGAAATTATTGCATACAATAAAAAGAATCTTAGGTGTACTTTACACCCCTCCCTCAAATTCTCTCATTGCAAAAATACTGGCTGTTTTCTGCTTTACTGATGTGGTAGTCTGGGCTATGATGTCTGCCATCATATCCCAAAAATATATATGGGAGTGGAGTGGCGTGGAGTGGAGGCACTCGGTGTGAGGCTGTGCTGTCCAGAGAAAGGAGAACTGCTCTGTCAGAGGTAAATCCCCTGTGAGATTTTTGTCGGTGGTGTTGATTTGAACGTCAAGGTTATGGCATGGGGAGGGCACCCTGCTCAACGAACCTGGGGTCAGAGCCAGCCCCAGTCACTGTCACGGCTCCCAGCAGCTCATTATTGAGACAAGTGACCTGGGAAGCTTTTAGGAATGGTTGTGAATTTGTTAAATCTCTGCATTTTGTAGGTGTTGGTTCGCTTTTCCACACAGCTTTGAACTCTGTTGGGTCAGGAGCAGAGCAAGAGTGTCTCAGTTCAGAAAGTGCTGTTAGTTGCTAGAAACCTGGTGAGAAACCCTCTTGATGTAGCAGATTTTATGGGACTTGGAAGGATTTATTTACCCCAGACTGTTTCAAGGCTCCGTCTTCTGATGTGGGAAGGCTGAGAGACCCTCAGCACTGCACCTGCAGTCCCACAGGTGAAGCCTCACCTGTGCCTGTTCTGTCCCCGAAATTTATCAATGCAAAAGAATAAGGAGTGTTCACAGCACCTTTATGAAGTCCCAATTCTATCAGTAGGGTTCTCTTTTTTATTAGCAAACCCCTTGACTTTGAAGCCTCAGCTGAAACGCTCCTTGACCTTTCCAAGTGAATCGGCGAGACACCGACCATGTGAGGTGGGTCATATGGAACAGATTTAGATACAAACTCATATCATCCCACCAGAGGAATGCAAAGTCCCTCCCGATCCCTTCCACAAAGCTGCATCATGTGTGTGAGATAAATCCAAGGGACACAAGGGGCTGCCAGAGAGCCCAAAGGACAATAACTTTGCTATCTCAAACCAAACAGGCAGCGCTGCCCGCAGATTTCCCTCTTAAAGGTGCAGCAGCTTCTCCCCTTCCACTGGGAATGGCTGGGTGAGGGTGTCAGGGGCTGGAAGGAACAGGGATTTATTGCTGCTTTGGGTCTGTGGTGGGCTGGCAAAATATATAATCATGAGCATGAAGGTGCCTTTGGGAAGCTGTGCCGGGTTTTAGGGCATCAGGAGCAATAAGGAGTTTAACTTTCTTCCTGAGCCCCCAGAACGACCTGGGAGAAGCTTCCACCAGCTCTTGTTTTATACAACAAATCTACAGGGGTGACAAGGGCTTGGCAGAGAGCTCAGAGGTGAATTTTCTCCTGTGCTGAAATGTGACCTCTCGTAAAGGAGAGTTTACATGAGAGGTGTCTTGTGCTGAGGAATGAATCTTACAGGCCTAAGAGAAACATCTTATTGGCATAAGAGAGAAACATCTTATGGGCCTAGGAGAAATACACCTCACAGGCCTAAGAGAAACACATCCTACAGGCCTAGGGAAAACACACATCTTTCACCTCAGACCTGAAAGAAACGTGTCCTACAGGCCTAAGAGAAACACATCTTTCAGGCCTAAGGGAAACACGTCTTTCAGGCCCAAGGGAAATACATTTTACAAGGCTCGGGAAGTAAATACCAGTAAGAACTGTTCAGCAGGCATGGAGCAGAGGAAATAGGTGACAGTGGGAGCTGGGGAGGTTAAAAAGCACTGTCCAGGTCAGTGCTCCAGGTGTGTAGGGAGAGAGAGATGTGGATCCTCAGAATGTCCCCAAAAGGTGGGGATGGTTTGGGATGTGCTGCCTGTGCCACTCCTCTACACAAAACCCCTCCTTATTAGGTGCTAAACTGAGGGATGAAGAATCTCCTGTTCGTTTGTCACCATCACTTTTGTTTTGGTGACACCGAAGGTTCTGATGGAGACAATTTCCTGCTGTCTCACTTTGTGCAGGAGGAGCTGCTTCAGCAGGAAAGGTTGACAGTCTGCAGGCCTTGGTGGTTAAGAAATTTTTCCCCAGTGAAAAAAGGAAATTACTTCTTCCCTTGGGTAGGGGAGGAGGAGCTACACAACAGAAGGCCATTATGGTCACCTTGTGCTGCTCCTTTTGATGGAACCCACAAATCCAGCAGAGATAGTGCTGAAGACTTTGACAGAGGCAAAGCTTGAGGCAAATCCATTCCTTAGCATTTTATTTGACACTGTGACTGTGCAAACACTTCCCTGCTCAGCCTCAAGGTCCTTCATGAGCTCTCCTCCAAATTTCCAACGGATTTTCGAAGGGAGAATAGATGCCTAAACCAGTGGTGTGTCCAAAAACCTAAAATAAGATGACCAAAGGCCATTTAGACACTGAATAACAATGGCAGCTTCCTGAAGATGTGAGCATGCCCTGGGTGTGGAGTTCTGTTGGAAATCCAGCCATTGATGGGAACCACCGAGGCAGAGCCCTTGAGCAGCTGGGACCCTGTTGGGAACTCTGAACTCTGTGACCTGTTTTTTACTGATGAATGGTAGGAAAAACTGAACATCAGGCTTGCTTTTGCTTGAATAAAGCTTTGCAAGTTTAGTTTGAATCATAGAAAGTTTGGGTTGGAAGAGATCTTAAGGATCATGTCTTTCCAACCCCCTGCCATGGACAGAGACACCTTCCACTATCCCAGCCCCATCCAACCTGGCCTTGAGCACATCCAGGGATTCCAGGGACAGTCACAGCTGCTCTGTGCACCCTGTGCCAGGGCCTGACCACCCCCACAGGGAGGAATTTCTTCCCAATATCCACCTAAACTTCCCCTCTTTCAATATGAACCCATTCCCCTTTGTCCTACCACTCCAGCTCCTGGTCTAGAGTCCTTCTTCCCTCTCTGTAGCCCCTTCAGACCCTGCAGGGTGCTGTGAGGTCTCCACACAACCTTCTCTCCCTCAGGATGAACATTCCCAACTCTCCTAGCCTGGCTCCACAGAGCAGGTGCTCCAGTTCCCTTGGGAATTTCATGGTCTCGTCCGGACTGTCTCCAACAGTTCCTTGTCCTTATCCTGGGGGCACCAGAAGTCTTTGCAGCATTCCAGGTGGGATGTCACCGGAGCAGAGTAGAGAGAATCCCCTCCCCTGACTCACTGAGAGGTGTCAGGTGCTTGGGCAGCCTCGTTCTTCAATTCCCCTATTTCCGAGCTCTCTCCTTCCAAGCGCTTTTGCCTTAGGACTCCGCAACTCTGACCTCTACCACCAACATTTTACCTTTAATTACCGCTGCCAGACAAATGTGTCACCTTCAACTCATCTTAGTGGTGTCTGAGCAACCCTGGGCCAGGGTGCTGGGAGGCTCAGGGCTGACAGTGCCCTGAGCACGGAGCATTTGAAGCTGTTCCTTGTCTAATCACCCCTGTAAAGGTGGTGCTTTGCTCCTAAATTAATCAGCAGGGCTCGTATTTAAGCAACAATGATACCTGTATTTTTTTTTTCCCCCTGAGATTACAGGCCTCTCTCTCATCCATGCTAAGCTGGATTCTGCTGTTTATCTGATTTGTGGGATTTTAATAAGTTTGGCCTGCACAGAAGTAAACATGTGCTTGACCTTGAGCAGAACAGAAGAGGAGCTCAAGCCCCTGTTGGTGTTGCTGACAAAGCAAATGGTTTAAACATGGAAATCAAAATTCTATTTTCCTTCAGTATTTATCCTGGTTTTAGTTAAGCTACAGCAGAAGAAAAATACAGCTCGGGCTACATCTGCACCAATCCTCAGATTATTAATATTCCTATTAAAGAGCAATGAGGATAAAGAGCAAATGGGCAAGAATAGGAATTTCCTTTGCTTGCTGGGACTACGGCATAAAACATTATTAAGATGATTTGTTAAATAATAGAAAGGGTTTTTCATTTCCTAATTTTCCAGCTGCAGCTAAAGCTATCTCCCGGCAACCCGCTTCTCATTCCTTAATATTTAGACTTATGGACCAATTTGAGAGTATTTTCTTTGCTGCTATGATTAATGCTCCTGTGAAACAATGTCATCGCCAGCCATCCACCTACCCTGTCAGCCTGGCATCAGCCTGGCTGTGCTCTGCTGTAATTTATGGCTTCAGCCAGTAATTTGCAAATCTAATGTTGGGGAGGCTATGAGGATGTGAAATTTCAATGCTTTCCCCTGATTTGGTAAATATCTCCCCCATTAGTGAAACAAATGGCACAGGGATCAGACATCATCTCCAAGGCTCGATAAATATTTTATCAGCCATAATGGAAATTGTCAAATTGATCTAATTGTACAATACGTTATCAACAAGATATCAAAGTTGGACACGGCCTCTGCCCTTGTCTATCATTTGCAGGCTTTTGTCTTCGATTGCCTCTTCCTGGGAGGAAAGTGGGGAAGTGCAGAGTTCATTGCAAAGTAGGGTGAATAACAGAGCCACTGAATATCCATTTAGAAGATAAATTCTGGAGAAATAATTAACTCTCCCCTGCTTGACTATAAAGTAGGACTGCAGAGGGTTCATGTAAATCTCCCAAATGGGAACTGCGATTTTTATGTTGAACCCATATCCATTGATCTCATACATAAAGGGAAATTATCCATCACGAATACTGCTTTTGGGGAAACATTCATGGCTTTGTTCCTTAAGAAGAGGCTGAATGGATTCAAAAGCGAATTTTAGTTGTTTGGCAGCAGCTAGGTGGATGATTTAATTAATTTATTTTTAAAAATTTAGCAGTAGAATGACCTGACTTCAGCTAAAATTAGATGCAATTATTACTGTGCTTGCTAATGGTCGGTCACAGGAAATCCAGAGTTGCAAATAATGAAAGATTTTTTTGAATGTCTAAAGTTAACAAGAGAAAAGTAGAAGAATTTGCCACGTTGATATTCATTCTTGTAAAGTTGCCTTGTTAAACCTCAGACTTTAGAGATTCTTGATTTAACAGAGCTGTTTTCAGATATTTGGGGGGAAATGTTAATAAATTCTGTTTGTGTATGTATTGGGGTGGGGGGAGGCAAAACCGGGAGCTCTGGGTGCAGCAGATGATATTTTCTAATTATACAGCTTTCTATGTATAAAATGTAAAAATTTCTATTTTTTTTTTTTGTTATGCCTGAANTCTTGGGATGTTCTCTGTCCCTATCCTCTGAAGAAGATCCAACCAGGCAGCCAATATCCTCAGGGGCTTGGAGGCAACTGGAGTCTGATGGAGTAAATTCCTGATATTTCTCAAGGTGGAGAGTCCTGTCATCTTTTCTTTCAGAAAGCACTCGGTTTGCAGCCAGCCTGTTAATATTTAATGGCTTGGGACCCAGGAAGGGACCCAGGCTGTGCACGGAGCGTGTGACTGGTCAACCACTCCATGGCTTTTTTTATTCATATTAATTTTCCCCCCAATTATGCATTGTCTAGGAACCATAGGATCTGTTTTTCTCTGTGCCTCAGGCTGTTCATTGCTAAAAATGAGGATGTCACTCCTTCCCTGCAGCATTGAGGGTGTGGACATTGCCCACGTGCTCGAAATCTTTGAACTCGAGGGGCAGAAGTAAAGGAAGAGCCCTCCTTTCTTTTCCTTGATATTATTTGAGTCTCAAAGTGTCCAGAGGTGTTCCATTCTGGGAAACCAGCTGAAGGATGTCAGTGGCCTTTCCAGAGCTGGAATATTTAAACATGTTCTTGGATGCAGCCCTTAGTTATGTTCCTCATTACATCTTTTGGAGGCTTAAGGAGAAGGTCCACACTTGATGTTTTTGGTTTCCTGTCATTTTGAATAAAAATAAGGGGGGAGAATGTGGTATCTTAATAGGAACCTGGAGGAAAAGTACCTTTAGGTAGCAGTGCCTTTGAGGAAGTGCTTCAGGTTCAAGCTAACAAGCTGCAAACATCCTGCAGTGCATTTTCTGCTGTGAAGTTGGTCGGGTGCAGCAACTTTCGGCATCCTAAATGGGGACCAGAGGTACATGGGAGTGTGTGTGGAATTAGAATCCATTTCAGCATGTTAATAACTGAGCACAAGCAAGATCACAATGTTCATTAACTCAGTGAAGGGTAAAAGGGGCTCTTTTAACAAAACACAGCACACAGACAACCCAGACCGAGGGGCTTCAAGGCAGCCCTGTAGCCTCGGGGTCGTTGATCAAGAGAGGTTTTTAAACATAAGCCATATGCTTGTTCTTTCTTCCAAATGTTCTTTGAAAGTCCACATTCAGCTTTCCATCCCTGCTCCCCGTGTCCTGTGAGCATGGGAGTTGTTTGGTATGGTTTGCTCCAAAGGACTTCTGGATATGATTTTTATTTTTTTTTTTAATTTTTTTTTTCCAAACAGGATCTGAGCTTGATGGAGTGATAGCTCCACAGATAGTATCAAGATCCTGACATTATTCAAAATGTTTTAAAATAGTGGATTTGGCTGGCTTTAGGCTCTGTTGTGTAGCAGCATAGTAAGAAGTGGGTGTAATTCAATTTTTGCTGAAGAGGTGATACGGCTCAATATTTGCTTGGCTCAGTCTACACAGGCTCATTCTTGGAGCAATGTTTTCCTGGGTCTGTTTTCACCAGGGCTGTAAAAACACAAAATTAGTGGCCACCTTGCCTTGCCTGGCAATACAGGAGAACATGAAGCCTTTCTTGTGAATTATTTATTCCTGTGAAAATTAATTTACTGAATACCAAGCCCCGGTAGCGCAGGACCCTATAAGGAAGAGGGTTTATTTGGCATTAGAGCTTTTGACAGTCCTTTAGCCAGGCTCAGCCAGAAGCCAAGTTCTTCCATGTCCTTAAGGGCAAGCAGGGAGAGAGGAGGGTAGAGGTGAGTGTGATAAAGGGTCTGATCCTGGCCTTGCATCAGGAGTCTGGGTCAGAATATCCTGATTTTCCAGCACAGGTTGGTTTGGATCCCGTGGTCCTGAGTCTGTTCATTCCTTTCATCTCCACCACTTGTGGTCAAGGAGAAGCTGGGAACTTTCCCACTCTTCCCTGTCCTCCCCTCTCCCAGCGCTGACTTCCACGAAGGTCCTCATTTGTGATTTTGTGGTGGAGGGAAGGTTTGAGCCATAAAATCCCAGTTAGGGGCCTTTTTTGGCTGGGGGCTGACTCATTCCCAGTCTCCTGCTCTCTGCCCATTGTGTTGTCTGGAGCATCTCAGGAGCTGTGCAGAGTTTTTTGTCTCTCTCTGCACACACACAGAGCACACAACCATTTTCCCTGAACCATTCCGGTGGCTGTGAGCAGCAGATTCATCACCAGTGACCTGGACTTCAGCTCACTTTGAGTAAGATATCTACTCCCAGGTTCGTGCAACCCTTCTCCTTCCATCCTGTGCACAGTCCCACTTCCAAATCAGCAGACCTAAGATTTTTATCTGTAATGGCTTCTGGTGAGAAGAAAAAACCCAGTTGTTCTTAAACATTCATTTTCTAGGCCAACAATAACCCTGGCCTAGACGAGTAACTCCCTCCTAATTCCTACAGAGAGAAGTGTTAGACTACACAGACAGTGAGGTCATTCATAGTCACTATTGTTTCTTGATAACCCAATTAAGAAAGTGCAATTTATCTCGCCTGTTTCCATTTAATTATCTAATTTGTCTGCCCAGCCGGGGTAGTTATCTCCTCTGCACTCTGGGGTTGCTCTCCTGCCTCGGCCGTGCTCCCCAGGTGCTGCTCATTCCTTTGACCTATAGCCAGGGACAGTTATAAATCAGGGGGATGGGAAGAGCCATCACCTCCTTCTGCCTTCCTTTCTCGTGAGAGGGGAGAAAAGTGTGTGCTGGATGGAGAGGTATGGAACTATTGCCCTTCTGCTAATCCCAGACTAAACTTTAATACAGATTTTTTTATAGGCTTCTGTTTAGGATGGCTTGGAGAAAAAAAAGGGTTGGTGTGTGAGGAGAGGGATTTGTCAGGGTGGGTGTTCCACATCAAAGGGTTGAACTCACAATATTAATATCCACTGGAGGAGTTAGTAATACCTGTAATCCTGATATTAACAGGCTCTAATGGATGCTGTGTGGGGGAATACTGTTTTACCTGGGATTAGCTCTGCTGCCAGCTTCTCTCTGGATCAGAGCAACCCCTGGGATTAATCCAGATCCACTCTGGGGAGAAGGACTTGGGGTGCTGGTGGGTGAGAGGCTTGAAATGCCCCAGCCCAGAACCTCCCTGAGTCCTGGGCTGATCCCACAGCCCCAATTCCAAAACCTGGGCAGCAGGAAAGGGGGGA
>WAAG01071777.1:66950-92018 GCA_013390105.1 Tichodroma muraria | reverse complement strand
ATGGTCTGCCCAGGCTGCAACAAATACCAATGGCAGCCCTTGGTATTCAAAGCCTTTTCCCTGCCCTCAGAAGACAAAGCCTCCATCCCTTGTTCACTTTTGCCTTCTCCCAAGGGATCCCTCCACTCCTGCTTCAATTCCTTTTCCCCTTTTGAATGTTTGCACTTGCATCAACATTGCAGAGGAGATCATTGAAGCCACAGGTCCCATTATTGGAGGAACAGCACAAAGCTTTGAGCACACCCAGCCACTCGGCACTTAGAGACTTGCAGTAGCCAGTTAGCTCAGCACACAGGATAGCAATGTCGTTCACCCTGTTAAATAAATAATGAAAAAAGCAGAGGGTCAGCTTTGCTACTCATGCATGCCATCAGGTCAGCAATTTTCTAAGGGACCCCAGCCTTGGCTCCTTCTTCATACCCCAAGGCAGCCAAGATATGGCCGTTGGCTTCCTTACCCTCACCTAAAGAATTTACTTTCTCAGTAGAACCATGAAAGCTCTGCCTCTCACCTGTCTGGATCATGGTGTCCCACACACACGTGCATTAGAGCATTACAGACGAAACTGTAGCGATTGGCTGGGTTTTCATTAAGGCTCTTGCCCAGGTTGGTGTACGTAAAGTTATGTGCAGACGGATTTTCAATAGTGTCAATCATGAACTCCGGTTCCCATAGCATGTTGGAGTCAGATGGTTCAACATTGCAATAGATTGTGTTCTTCACCTTGGAGCAGAAGTCACTAAACAGGACAGAAAAGCAATTAGGAACACAAAAAACTAAGTGGTCACTGAACTCTAGCGAGCAAAGACAAACCCTCTCTGGGCAAGAACATGTTGAAACTCAAGATCACTGGGTACCAATAAAGACAAGTGAATTTGTTATTTTCTATTCATTTCTTCCCGTGCTTGCATTCTAAGACATGTTGAACATTCAGTGTATTTTCCACATCAACCAGAACTTCACAAAATTTCTATCAGCACTCCTCTTCTGTGGAGAGGAGACTCAGTTCCTCATAAGTCATTTGAAACCTCTGGTGATTTATCCACTCACCCTCCTTTGGGTGCAAATCCACTACATGCTTTTGGAGTTTGCTGTCCCAAACCACAAGGCACAACTGTGCCATGACATAAACAGGGGCCTAATAATGGTCTTTTTTCTGTTCCCCATTCCTTTCCAAACAATATTTAATATTTAACTTGCTTTCTGACTGCTATTGTACCCTATAATGATATTTTCAATGATGTACCCGTTACAGCTCAAAGATCCTTTATTCAACCAGTAGAACGTATCCACCACCACACAGAATTTAGAAAGGAACAAAGATAATCCTATGTGCATTACTCTATGTTTCACAACACTGAACTTCATCTGCCACTTTATCACCTGGTCACCATCAATGCACCCTACTACAACAACCTGTAGTCAACTTCTATTATATGCTAAGTAACAGTTATATGAAAAGTTTTGGTATCACCACTCACACTTCTGAGGCATAAAACAGCACAAGCATTAGTAGAGCCCTTCAGAACTCCTCAGTCACTCCTTGTTTTCATCTGTAACTTATTGTTTGCCTGCTAGAGGATATTCCCTTTTATCTGTGGCTGTTTACTTTAAAGTTTTGCTGAACAGCTCTTGGGAATTCAGTTAGACTAGTATGAGCTTTCTCATTTCTGCATATATAACTCCTTTGAAGAACTCCAATATGACAAACTATGACAACAGCAAACCCTCCTGCTCTCAATTCAGTCCAGAGACAGACTTCCAACGCTCTCTGTAGCCAGGAGTTTGGTCAGCTGATATCAAGGCAATAGCCATTCTCACAGCCCCTCACTGGGGGGTAACACCAAGGCTCAGATATCCCCACAGCACACCTGCTGAAACACTAATAAGGAGCAGGGACTGAGAGAGAAGACAAAGTGAAGCACTGTACTGGGAAACAGGGCTGTCAGGAGAATTACTCTTTCACATTTTCAGGTAAGCAAAAAGCCTGGGACATCTGAGGACTCCCATCTCTGGGTGGCTAAGGGAGCTAGTGGAGGGTCAGTTCCCAAGATAAGAACTGCAAAGGACAGAAGGCCACAGCATAAAATAAGCCCATGGGACAGAACCTGGGGGCAACATCAGCAGAGCAGAACCCAAACAGCTAACAGGGGCAGAAAAAGGAGAGCAAAGTAGCACAGGAACAAACCCAGAAACAAGCAGAGCAGTCTCAGAAACAGCCCAAGGAGTATTAGAGAGCAGAGAACCACTTTTAAGATGAACTACTCAGTCACCAGTTTAGCAGGAACTAAACTCTCTACATCTATCCTCCAAAAGTGGGGTAGGTACAGACCTGTGGAAGTGCAGAGGACTACTGAGGTAGTTTACTAAAACATGATAATTTAAGAGTCAAGATTATCCACTGAAGCATTGAGAAGATCATTGAGAAGAGCAATCCCATCCAACAAGATCAAAAGCAAAGTTTGAGTCAAGGTGCTATAGTGGGCAGTACCCACTGCATCTCAGCTGCATCAGACTCACCTAAAAAGCTCCCCAAATTTACTTTTGAGGTGACTGCAGGAGGTATACAGGTCGTAGAGATAGGCCAGGATACAGCGCTCTGCTGAGGAGCCATCCGAGCGGTTCATGCCATGTTTCACCACCCCACACAGACTGCAAAGACAAAAAAAAGTGAGCTGAACCCTCAGGCTGCCTTTTAGGAAGGACATAGATGTCTATGCCCCTCAGGAACCCCCAGCACATATACTGCTTCCTTACACACAGAGAGGGGGAGATGCCCTTACCCTTCGAAGACCTGAGCCATCTGGTCCTGGTTCAGGATAAGGCAGGAGTGGTAGTGCCTCAGCACAGCCACAATGCACAGGCACAAGCTGGTGGTATAGCTGCCAACAAGGTCGGAGGATTTCAACAGCAGTTCTGCCTCCACCACGCTCAGTTCATTCAGCAACTGCACCCAATGACAGAAAAACCCTTCAACAGCCACAGGGGTAAGGTATGGTCAGAAAGGGAGAAGGCACACCAAACCCACAGCCTACAGGATCTGCCAGGAAAGGCACTGCCAGGCACTTTCTGCTTAGGGATGCACCCCAGAACAGTTGGCAAAATGCCTCAGGCAGTACAAGGGGCTGTCAGGGCTTGGGTATCAGAGGGTAATTGGGATATGGCCACAGGCAGTTTTAAGCAGCTTGTCTGGTAGTTCTATCCTGCATAAGTCTCACTCTCATATCCTTTCCAAGCTAACAGTCACAATTCCATCAGCTAGTCTTCAAGAGACACCTGGTACAGGCTGCAGAAACAGCAACAGGATTTTAGCAGGATCCAGAAGGCAGCTTGAAGCTGCCATGTGCCAAGGATCCTTCCAGGGGAGCAAGGTAGGCAAGGTGCCAGGGACAGACAATCCCCTCCTCGCTCAGAACAAGGCCCTGCTGCAACCAGGGACAGAGATGCAATGCAAATCCTTTGGAAATAAGCCCAAAACCTTTGGAAGAATTATCCTCAGAACATGCAAGACCATCTGATCTGCCAGAGACAACCTACTCCTAACAGCCGCAGCCCAGAAGCTTCACAATGACCATATAATCTGAGCACCTCCACGACACAGGTCAGAGGGTCACCAATGATGACCAGAGCAGGCCAACTGTCACAGCACAGATCTGCTGCCTCTCAGGTGACAAACCCCTCCCCAGGGAGCACCTGAGCACACTGCCCTTACCTGGATGGCAAAGTCGATAAGACCACTGATATTGAGTGAATACTCCATCAAGTCAAATATGAACTGCACATGCTGTACCAGAGGCAGGTGGTATGACATTCCCAGAGCAAAGCTGGTGATCTGTTCCAAGACATTACGAGATACCTGCAAGTGCAAGACAACACAGTCTATCTCCCCTTCCAGAAGTCCCTCAGCAGGCTCATCTCCTTCCAGGAAGCTGCTCTCAGTAATACAATGAGACACAGTCAGGGCCCAAGAAGGACAGCAGTCTTCTAATTTTCATACCTGAGATGTGACTTGGTGCTGATCAAAGTGAGAAAGGTGCTGGAACTTTGCAAAGATATCTTCAGCTGTTGGGAATGCTTCTGGCTTGCTCTTTTTCCTCTTCTGGCCTTCCTCCCCACCTACCAAAGTTTAAAACATCAGAAAACAGTATTAGGCTGCTTTCCTCACCAGAGGATTAAACATCAGCCATCAGCTTCTGGCAGTTCCCTGACAAGATCAGCCCCTGTCATGAAGCACAGGCAAAAGGCCTGAGTCCTAGGCCTTAAGTTGATAAGGACTATCTTTAACTAAAAAAAACCCCAAACGTTAAGGAATCCCTAAGAATGACAGTAGGGAACTCCTTGGAGTATCCTTCTGTCTTGATTTGGAGATATAACTATTCTCTGATGAGAACAGGCATTCTGGACCAGAGATGCTCAACCACAGAAGTTCCTTTGCCAGAGCACTCCACATTTCAAACCATCATCTTTTTACCACATTTTAGGTTGCCTTTCGGGCATCAGACTAAGAAAGAAAAACTGTAGCCAGATTCTCAGCAGCTGGATATCAGACACTTTCTGTTGACTTTGACCCAGCTATCCAAATTTCCTATCCTATGCATTTAGTACATTTTACACATTTGTTGCATTTACACGTGCCTGAAGTGTAACAGCACGATATATTTAGCAAAGTCTTTGCCAAATACGCATTGGCAAAGTACTTTCTGCTTCTTGTACAAGGATCTAAATGCAAGAAAAAAATAAAATTAAATATGAAAAGCCAAAGTTTTGGCCAGGGTCTCACTCTGAGCCTTGTATGACTCAATTCTCTTCTGAAGACAAATTATTAAACGGACATTGCCAGCAGGAAACCAACTGTCTTACTTGCTGGTTGGTATGTTTGAAAACAGAGCAGCATTCCAGACTCATTCACTAGCACCTCTTACCAGACACTGTAGACTGTGTAAAATCCTTTCACTGTGAGACTCCAGACAAGGGAATCAGCCAACTGGAAAGATGCTCTTACTTCAGGAAGGAATGCCTCAAGCTCTACTAACCTGTCTCTGCAGTGCTCTTTCTGTTTAAGACTTTTAGAATGTCTTTGGTTATTTTCTTGATTGTATGCCGAGCATCGTCCCGTTGTTTTCCAACCCCAAAAAGAACGACCAGCCTTTGGTTACACTCATGACTGCATGACTCCTCCTGGGGAACCAAAAGAGACAACTGCATTAGCAACTACAAGGCTGAATGCTTTAATCTTGTTTCACATCTGGATTTCTAAAAGCAAAAGAAAACCTTCATCTCGGAAGCTTCTCTGGGAGTAAACAAGGAGCCATCCAGAAAAGCAGGACTGCTTCTTACCCAGCCATAGCAGGGAGAGACAGCAGCTTCATGACAAGGGCAGCAACAGGGGAGCAGTTAGGAGCAGGTCTCATACCTGAGGAATAGGGAAGTGTGTTGCATATTGGATATGCCGAGGCTGGTCATACAGCGATGCTAGCATCCCTTCCACAGACTTATCCTTCAGCAGAGTCTTTGCTTCCTTTTCAGGATCTGGCTTTTCAGGGGAAGGGCTGGCTTTAGATTCACAATGCATTGGTGGAGAAAACATCTGGGGAGGCATAAGAACAAGAAAATGTAGTTAGGGAACATGGTCATGCAACAGTAAAGATTGCTGAAGGAACTATTTCTGCTCAGGCCTAAAAAGGAGTAGGAAAAGGAAGGGTTGGAAAAACAGACAGGTCTTGAGGCAAAAACCAAAGTAATGTGCTAAGAGACTATTCCTATTTTTGCTTCTGGTCCATGTTGTATATTAAGTTAAACACAACAGGAAATAACACAATGGAGTAAGAAATTCATGTCTTAGAATTTTGGAAACAGCCCCTTCCACAATGATGATCCTGGGAAAGCATATAGCTTTACATCACACTTGCCTGACATGTACCTTGAAAGGTCAGAAATGGCTCTATAGATGTAGGTACTTGGGCATTTTTCAAGCACCACAAGTTAATTTTACTACTAAGTGCTTCAAAGTGTTCTGCAACCATGAACTATGCCCACAGATATGAGGATGTGTAAACCTGAAGTAATGAAGGCCACACAGTAGGATGAAAGCAGGTCAGTGTCTTCTCCCAGGAACAAAACCTCTGCAACCAGTCACTCCCAATCTGATGCCATTATGGTTATTCATTTCCCATCCACTTCCAAGCAGCCCACTTCCTACCCCTCCCAAACACTGGGCTGGCAGCAGCCAGGTCCCAGGAACAACTGGGACTCTCTCTGCTCTGATGAACACCAGCCTACATAAATAGGTTATATGGGCCTTTTACAATGTGAACTGCCTTACAACCCAGCCACTTCCAGCAGATACACAAAAGCAAGGCACATGCTGCTCCTGGGCTCACTACAACACACTGACCCTACTTACTGAGTAACAGGTGGGAAATGCTGGGACGTACCGAAAAGTCCGTCTTTTCCATGTCATCAAAGAGCATGCTGGGGTTGTGGTCAATGTCCATGGGCTCTGAAAGACCTGTGTCCTGGGAACAGACAGAGCAGCTTTACATCTCAGTGATGCATCAGGGAACAAGAGAATATTTGTTGACTACAGCATTGATGTCCATGTTGGACAGTCACAGCAATATGTGACACAACAACACCCATGGTGCCTGGCAAGTTGGAGCCTGATACACCTCAAGTATTATGGACAGGCCCCACAAATCACCTCATGATACACTGCTTTGTATCAAGTCCTGCAAGATTTTCCTATCTACCCTTCTAGAATCTGCAGGTCCTTTCCAGTCACTTAGAACATAACTTTAAACTGAAATGCTAAGGAAATAGGTTGGGGGAAGGAAGAGCAAGAGACAGTGGTACATCCGCCAGCAGGCAACAGCAAGGAGGCTGCAAAGCTGGTAAAAACAGGCAGCACAACAGAGAGATGTACAGGAGGGTCATGGGTTTTGTGCTCTCACCTCCAGCTTGATGCCACTGCTTCCCTCTGTCTCCTTCCTGTCATGCTCCTCAGCAGGGTCATCAAAGGGTGAGGGAGGGCGAGGCCCATGAGAATCCATGGCGAGATCGCCTCGGGAGATGAGCGTGCACATGTAGATGTTGTGGGAGAAGACATCATGTCGGATTAGCTCACAGAACAGCAGCACCAGATTAAAGAACTCCACCTTCTCATTTTCCTTCCCAGGATCAGCTGAAAGGAAAACACAGGGCTACCAGAGTAGTTCTGCACCACCTAGCCACCTAACCTAGGGCAAGGGAAAGCATTTCCTGAGATACCAACACAGTGACTGGTAGACAGTTCTGAGATTACGGCAGAGACTAAAAGCAGAAAGTCCAGTTTCAAAAATTAGCAATTAAGTAAGTCAAAAGCTCTCCAGTGTCACAGCCCAGAAGCACTGGACTTCAGCCTAGAAGCACTATTCCTGGATGTATAAACAGCTGCCTGCATCATTCAGACCTGTTATCCTATCCCCCTTAATCTGTTTGCAGAACTTCCCAAGAGAGCCAGAGCTCTGTCACCAGTTAAAAACCTCCCTGTAGTTTTCAGCCTGAAGTAATTCCTGATTAAGCTTATTTATCATTTCATATCCTTGGCCAATGCTCTGTTAATAGAAGTGCTTCTGTATCATCTTCCTGTCAACTGACCCTGCAAGTTGCTTCTCCCTCTCCATGATAAGCTCTGAATTGTAAGGAAGCCAGACAGAGAATTTACATACACCCAATACCTACACACAAGGGAAATGCACACAAATTCAAAGTTTGAAAGAGAGGGAAAGGTAGAAACTGGGAGACCACAAGTTCTTATTTACATACTTAGCATAGGAGCTTGAGTGTCAAGGAACTGCATAAGGACATCCTGAAAGACAGGAGCGCTGGCTGCTGACAGAGAGCCTGAGGAGATGGAGCCCTTCTCATCCACAACTTCAGAGTCCCCACATCTCTGCAGAAACAGAAAGAAGTACCGACTGCTGACACAGAGGAGAAAATTCCTATCCATGTATCCCAAAAAAGAAGTCTTCAAGAGAATTTTTCTATCTTGCTCTTATAAGCAAGCCACCACACAGGTTTCTATAAGCTACTGCAGTCTCCAAGTACGTCACTGTTTTGGCAATGCAATCAGCTGTCCTCAAATGTATTCAAGAAATGGGATATACACCATCCCACAGGCTCATTTATGACCTACATAGGGTCAGACGGAGCAAATGCCATAATTAGCAGCACCAGTGACAGGAGGTACTGTGCTGATCAGCCTTTGCCTGTCGGTGTAATCAGAGTTAGGTAACCTCTGCTCTCCTTTACTGCTCCCAGCCTTCCAGGAATAAGGACCTACCTCAGCCTCGATCTCTGCTTGACGCTTCTCCAGGAGTTTGGCCACGACCATGGCCCTGTGGCGCCCAGAGCGTTTGTAGCTGACAGCCCACTCGCACAGCAAGGCCACCACTGCATCATCGTCTGGGGAGATCTGGGGGGACGTAAGCACTGTGGTGAGAACCTGAGCCAAGCAGAAGAGGGGAGCAGATACGACAGCAGGTCTTCTCCCCATAGAACAGAACCTGAAGACTGCTACGTTCCCCTCCTCCTAACAGGGAAGACAGATGTCAAGCTAGAGCCCTCCTGCTTTGACTCCGTTTTGCAACATTAAGACCACAGCCCCTGACAGATGTCCAGACTGACTCTGCTTCAGAAAATCATCTCTCTTCCAACAGGACATCTATAGAATGCTAATCACCGCACTAAGGCACAACTTCTCAACACCCTCATACAAAATAAAAAAACAGCCAATCCTGCAGCTCTTTTAGGAACCAATCAGTAGTGGATGAACTATGATCCTACACATTATAAATACATCACCTCCCAGGCTAAGAGGAACCTGAAATGTGAGCTGCCAGGAATCAGCAGCCAGCCCAAAATGTGACCAGGCTAGTACTGACATAGCAAGTGCTTAGCACCAATCTGGTAAGCAGACTGACATCTTTCATCAGTGAATTCTCTCAAGCTTGCATGTATTTGTTGGACTTTCTAGAGCACAGAACCCCCCCTTCTCATTTTAGCACCTCCCTAACAAGGCTGCATGGAATTCTTTTCAATGGAGATCATGTGGCCTAGGGCCACTACCTAGCCAGCTCTCTGCAGACACAGGACAGTAACACTGGGACATAAAACAAGAACACAGCCACATCCAAGACCAGGGCCCAGCAGTAAAGTCCCAGAGCACCTCATGACTGTCTTTGGTTGGGCCCAGGCCAAATATCCTGTTATACAAAGAATCCAAAGAGTTGCTGAAGTCAGATCTTTCAAAGCTGTGACTGTCCAGAACTTCTAACGTATGCAAGACACGGCCAATAGTGAAACCTAGAAGAGAACAGAAAAGAAAAATGTGTATTTGGCACCTGGTACAACAGACTCTAGAGCAACACCAGATGTGTTTCCAAGGTCAGAAAGGCCTACACCTCTTATCAAGACCAGTTCTACAAGGAAGAAAAGATGGATTGTAGCTGTAGGTGATTCTGCTGTAAGTGGAACAGAGGGTTTGGACCCTTTATCCAAATTCCAGATGGATCCTTCTCTAAGGAAAGTCTGACACATTCCTGGGGCCCAGGTTAAGGACATGAAATCATGAAACTTCCTAGGCTGTTACAGGCCTCAGACTATTACCCGTTACTGGTCTCCCACAGAAAAGGAGATGAAGTTGCAAGAGTAGTCCAAAGACAATCAAAAGGGAATTCAGGACCTTTGGACTGACCATTAGCAAGAGATTCTGGGAGAGAGGTTATTTTCTCTTGCATGCTTCCAGTTACAGGCAATGACATTGGAAGAAACAGACGGGGCCAGTCTATTAAGGCATGGCTCCATGGCTGATGCTGCCCCCAAAGTACTGTTTCTTTCTGACAGTGGGAGGGCCTACACAGCACCAGGCATGCTGGACTGTTCAGTATATGAGAAACTGGTTGGACAGTCACATCCAGATGGTAGTGGTCAAAGGCTCAGAGTCCCAAAGGACATCAGTGACAAGTGGTGACATAAACAAAGATAAAGTGCACCCTCTGCAAGTCTGTAGGTGACACCAAGGTGAATGGTTTGGTTGACACATCCTGAAGGATGGATGTCCACTCCTGAAGGATGGACATGGCCACAGGGACCTGGACAAACTTGAGCAGTAACCCTTGGGAATGCCATGAGGTTCAGCAAGGCCAAGTACAAGGTGCTGCACCTGGGGCAGTGTAACCCCGGTGTCAGTCCAGGATGGGGGATGAACACATGGAGAGCAGCCCTGCTGAGGACTTGGGGATGCTGGGGGCTGAGAGGCTGGACAGGACCCAGCCATGTGCACTCACAGCCCAGAAAGCCAAGTGTGCCCTGGGCTGCAGCAAAAGCCCTGTGGGCAGCAGGGGAAGGAGGGGATTCTGCCCCTCTGCCCCACTGCTGAGACCCCACGTGCAGTGCTGCCTCCAGCTCTGGGGCCCCAGCACAGGAAGGACATGGACCTGGTGGAGCGAGTCCAGAGGAAGCCACCAAGTTGATTAGAGGGATGGAACACCTCACCCAGGAGGAAAGGCTGGAAGAGTTGGGATTGCTCAGCCTGAAGAAAAGGCTCTAGGGTGACCTAACTGTCACTTATCACACTAAGGGGGGCTTACAAGAAATCTTGAGAGAAACTTTTTACAAGGGCAGGACAAAGGGGAATGGTTTTAAACTGAAAGAGGAAAGACTCAGACTAGATGTTTAGAAGAAATTCTTCCCCTGAGTGTGGTGAAGAAGTGGGATAGGTTGCCCAGAGAGGCTGTGGATGCTCCATTCCTATAAGTATTCAATGCCAGGCTGGATTGATCCTGAGCAACCAGATCTAGGGGAAAGTCCCCCTGCCCATGGCAGGGGAATTGAGACCACTTGATTTTTAAGGTCCCTTCCAACCCAAACCATTCTACAACTCTCTAAGAAGTTTCTGTGAGCTCATTGCTTGGGCTCATTGCTCAAGGAAGGCAGTATCAGTCAGGCATGAGTCCACCTAGTTTAACATCCTGACTCCCACTGTGGGCAACAGCAGATTTTAGGGGAAAGCATCAGAGCACAGCACACAGACAACAGTATAGTTCCCTGGTAAATATCTCCAGCTTCCAGTAACAGAAACTCCCCCTATACCTGGAGAAATGGACCCTTATAAAATTTTGCTCTGGAAAGAAAAAGAGACATGTCTTACTGCTGACAGTAAATACAAACAGTAAATAGGCAAAAATCAAAAAGAATAGCCAGACAGGAGTTTTGTCAGAGTAGCACATGGATTGGGGGAGAGAAATTTTAACCTACAGCAAGTTACCTGCTGTGGTTTCTTGGCACTTATCAAATGACCAGCGAACCTCCACAGCTTGGCCACGTTCCTTTATCTGCTGCTCAATTTCACGCAGCTTTGCCCGAACCTAGAAACAATGGACTTGTATAAACATACAAAAGGATGCCTTAGGAGTCCTTTGAACAAAACTATTAGAAAACAAAGAGATTGACAGCAATTCTACTTAAGGTTAGATTTTGCCCATCTTCCAAGGACATTACTGTCTGGTTTATAGCAGAATGAGAGCACTTAATTCCTAGGGAGTGAGACAGCACCTCCAGATCTACTTATCACACAACATGAAAAGAAAATTCTGAAAGAGCTAAGATATAGCTGTTATCCCAAACCACAAGAGCTCCCTTTTCAGAAGGCTGCTCACCTGCTGTGTAAAGGCTGAATTCCCCCCTGGCATCGGCAAGTTGGATGGGGCTATAGGCAGGTGGTCCAATGGAGAGCCAGTCTTTATCCTGCTATCAGTCAAGGAATAATGCCACACAAGGGCACTCGGGCAGCACAAAATTATACTCTGCAACAGATAAAAAAGTAATTATCACTGAGAAAATTAAGGTCAAAACAATTAAGTTACATTTCTACAGAACCAACCACTACTTTATCCTATTGCCCAGGCACTCATTAACCTCTGTACAGAATATATACTATCTGGATGGGTTAGGTTTTCGTTTTGTTTTTTTTTGTTCTAAGCTCTGAAGGACCCTTTGGATCATACAAACTCACACCTCCAACACACAATCCAACCATCATGGTCCAGAAGCAGCATTTACACTAGTGACTTACAATTCTCATCAAGTGTAAAGTCTGAGAAGAAATATGAGGTAACAGACCTAAATTAATTAAACCATTTTGTTTGATAATCATAAATCTGATTATTACAGTAACAATACCATGCTACATGCATTCTCATTTTTTTATGATCTTGTAGACTCACATTAACACAGACAAAACTTCACTAAACAACTCCTATGACACTCCCCTACAGTTTCTGGCTCACAGAGCTGTTTTACACACTCAAACCAAAGAATCTGTTTACATTTAGAACATTTCAGCAAAGGTTAATTATGTACATTCTTAGAATTATGGGAATTCTTAGACATACTAAAGATCAGACCATCATTAACCAACATCAACTTTTTAAGCAGCTTGTGTCCGAACTCCAAATCAGCCAAACCTTTGAGGTGCATATACTCATCTATTTTCCCTAAAGTAAGCTTCCCAAACACAAGATTTTATATTAAAGACATGTTATATCACATACAAAATAGGAAAAAAAAAAAAACCTCTAAACTTCTTCAAACGAAACCAAACAAGACTTATTAAGAATGCAAAAGGTTAATTTATAACCCTACATTGCACTCCAACACTTGCTTCTAGAAAGATCCTTACTTCTAGCCAACTGCACTATAGGAATTTTCTTTTTCTCTTTTTCTCTCTCTGAGAGCTGGCTGGCTCTTTCTTGATCCTGCCAGGACTCCTTCATCTCAAGTTTCTCTCTTGAGCAGTAGGTTCCCAAGCTTTGTGCTCTCTTCCTCTCCAACTTCTGCTCCATCCTGCACTCTCTGGAACCTTCTCTGCTTTAACAAGCCTTTTCTCCCCTGGAAGAAACACTCTCCACTCCTTCTGCAAGGACCCACCTCACCTAGTCACTCTCCTCTTAAAGGAGAAAAACACAATCATGAGTGAATGCACACACTGAACAGAACTGGCCTCTCTCTGACACAAGGACAGTAAGGACTGAATCCCAGAGTGTCACAACAGCATCTGATCTCCAAACATCGATCAGTAAGGTTTGGCAACCTTGTCCTTTCATTGCAATGTAACATTTAATCAATCCCACCCATAAAGACTATGAGTTTAGAGTAGATCCTTTTCACAGCCTGCTACCACTCCTAAACCACTACATTCTTCCATAAAGTAGGACAGGCTGCTTCTTGTGTGTGCTGTTTGGTTGTGGGTTGGGTTTTTTTTTCCTGTGGGAACTTTTTTTCTGATGAGGGGATGTTTCTTTTTTTAAGAATTGACAAAATTACAAAGCAGTTTCATTTTTGGCATAATTCCCTTTCCTAGATGACAACCTGCTATTGATATACACAATGGGAAATAACCCTTTCTTCCCCACCCCTTCTGGGCAAAGCTTTCCCAGCCATGCGAGGCACCTGTGAGTAGAACAAAAGGCTCTATTCCAACCCATTTTTCTTAGCAAGTCAGTCAAGGGCACTGCTACAGCACTGACATCTGACAAAAGCTCTGTAACACATCAGCAAAGATAATCATGGTTTGATATTTCTGTACTTAAGAAGCTGCTGACTCAGACTGTAATGATTTTTCTGTGACGGCACACAAATTGTCCCTGTTGACCCCAGAATCACCATCACTTAAACCTACCTGAAGGATGCAGCTGAGCCCATACACCACTGGCCGGTGCTGGGGGCACAGTAGTAAGTCACTGAAAGGGCTGGGAGGAGGATTCCCTGCAGCTGGCTGAGGGGTGGGAGTTGAAGGAAGAGCATTCCCTGTCTGGGCAGACAGGATGTGTGGCGGATGCCCACCAGCACCATCCAGCTGCATAGCAAGCCTGCGGGTGCAGAAGTAGGCCAGACGTCTGGACAGGTACGCAGACTGCACAAACTCTCCAGAGTACTGCAGGGGAGATGGAAGGAGGGGCAAACATCCTTGTCACAAGGAACACGAGAAAAAACCCCGACCTTCCCAAGGCACTACACTGTGCGACACTGCCTTGAAGAGGCAGTTCCTTTTTACAGAGAGCTCCTTAGCGTCTTGGATCACCCACTGGCTACTAAGCATCAGAAAAACCCTTGAAATGCTCTCTGGCAATGACTTAATGTATAAAAATGTACCCACACCCAGCTTTCCCAGAGCTTCAAAGGTTTGCCCAAAATCTGTTTCAAGAGAAAGAAAGAAAAAAGCAGTTTCCATGTACTGGTGCACAATCAGTGGAACTATCACAGCTGTGGCACAGTCAGAGATTACCAAGTCCAGCGCAGGGAAAAAGGGTAAAGGAGAATAAAAACCAGAAAAGAGCAGGACTAAAAAGACATCCTTGCATGAGCTAAGAAGGATGCTCACAGGGACATTCCCTGGTGTTCTTGGTGCAAAATAACTCATTATCCCCTTAGGCAATAGGAAGAGGATGGCCAAAGCAGAAGTCAGCACTCTCCTAAAGCAAGCTGAGAGTGTATTTCTCACCCGCAGCAGCAAAGGAAGGAGCATTTTCAGAAATTCATCTTCTCCTGACCGTATCTTCTCAAAGCACTCGAGGACCCATGTCAGGAATTCATGCCGGTCCAGCATGCCATCCTGCACACAGATAAAAGCAGAGCAAATGGATGGAAGTTGAAGTAACCTCCAACAAGGTAAGGCAGAGCAGCAGCAACTTGCACTCCAACAGTGGAAATAACTGGAAGTTTGCACAGTTCTGTGCCACCCCTGTCCTATTACTGAGCTCAAAATTGCATCCAGTCCTAGTGGTCTATTCACAAAAAGAGAGCATTTTGCAGAAATAAATCACTTGGCATCCACTCTCCTTGCCCTTCTCTGCTCACACCAACCCAGCAGCCCCCACCAGCCCCTCACCTGGAACATGAACATAGCCAGTTTCTCATTGTAGTCCCACTGCTTCAAAGCCTGTTCCACCTCTTGGGGCATTGGTCCTGATGGTGAACCACAGCCTTGCCCCGGCAGCTGTCTGTAGAACTCTGCAATTTTCTGCAGCTGCTCTGACAGGTATTTGGTGATGATCTGTGTCCACTCTGGAGAAAAGAGGTTAGCAGTGAGCACTGTGGCAAAAAGGAGCAGGAAAGAACCAGGATGGTGCATAGATGGAAAGCCAAAAAGAACAGAACACTGGTTCACAGAGTTAGGGGAACTCTTCTAGACCACAGCAATCTGGAGCAGGCCAGGATGCAAAGGATGTTGGATCCAACAATGCTTAATGAAATTGGAAACACAGACAGGGAGTAACATACCAAAATTCTCTGGGAAACGTACATACGTACTTGGGAAGTAGCTAATCAGTCATCACCAAATTGCAACTTTACAGTCTTTGTATGGTAAGAAAAGAACAGGTTAGGCAGCAAAGGAGCTCAGTAGAACTTACCAGGGAGAAAGAAAAGTAAGGCTCCCATGCAGTATTTATGGCTGCTGAGACTTATTTTTCAGTACTTTCACAGGTGGGCCTGTTGTTCAGACAGTTACATCAGAAAGCAAGGACTTAGCAGCAGGAAACGACTTTATATGGATTTCCAGGCTACCTCTTACTAATCAAGAGCAGGCTTAGAAGGAAACAGCTGTGATGGACAAACCCAGTGCTGCACACAGAGTGCTTACCAATGAAGGGATCAATGACATGACGCTTTTTCACCTTCGTTTCCGTGATGGCAGCATAATAGGCGCAAGTCATTTTGATGAGCCACGCTGCTCTCATTACTGGAACAGTGTATTTTGCCAAATAACCAAAGACTTCTTCCTTCTTGCTAAAGATGGGCACCTGTAATGAAATGGAGAGGGAAAACTGAACCAAGCACTTAGAATAAGAACTGAAATGGCTAAAGCAGCTATACCTGCTGCAGGCATGAAAAAGGTAAAAAGGGAACAGAGCAATACAGTACCTCTACCTCAGAAAACTCTGCTGCAAAAATTCACCTGTGCTCAAAAAGCAACAGTACCAGAGCGGCATTTCAGTATAAACAGAAACAAAACAAATTGAAAGAAGACAGAAAATGTAATTACATCACTGTACATCCATGCCCTGAATCCTGCAAGCATCTTGGACTTTATCGTCCAGAGAGCTCACAAAGAACTATGAAAGATACAGACTAAGGACTGAGTCAGTAACAGAGTATCTGCCTCCTGAGATAGGACGCTTCGCTTTGTATACAAAACTGGTTACAGAAGTCTCACAATATCCTGAATACTCTACAGAAGACTGTGAGCAACATGGAACTGAGTACATAGTAGGAAGGAATTCATTAATCCAAGATTCAAAATTCATGATACAACATAGGAGGATACCAGTGAAATCATCAGACTGTAGGACTATAAACCAGGAAGCAATAACACATAGGGAAAAGTACAGCTGTGGGGCTCATTTCCACACAATACTCTAGAGAGCAAAAGTACGTGTTTTCACAGAGGAATGAAAAAAATTCACTAAAAAACAGGCTCATTTGGCAGGTACTTTCAAGTCCCTGAACTACTGATGTTCATTTACCTGCTATGCTTCCTACATTCTTCTCAATTACTCTCGGATGCCCCAAAGTCAGACTACTTGGCTACAAAGAGTCACTCTTTTCACATCTAAATTCATGTAAATGGATGGAGCTCGTCGCACGAAAACAGGAGAAAACCTTGAAAGGTTCAAGCTTTCACCATGACCTAAGGAAACTGACAGCCAAAACGCAAAGAAGGACTAAGTTTATGAAGAGTCAGATTCTGGGAAAATCTGATTACTTTATTTTCCCCCCAAGAATGACTCAGACCATTTTGCAACTGAGAGTTATGTTTTTTCCACAGTGCATACCAGATTCACAAGTACATTGTTTGTAGGCCTCCCCTGAAAGAGCTATCTCCCTTGCTATCAGGCCTGATAAATTGCCAGAGTAAGACTCTTCTTTCATACTCTACAGAATTCACAGCTACAAGGGAAATATCTACCCCTAGACTCCAGGGCATAGAAATACTTTAGCCTGGCCAAGACCAAGTGATAGCACACATACTGTCCTCTGCTGAAATGCAGAAACACCTCACTGCAACAGAAGTCTGGGAAGTCATTTAGGTGATTATTTTCAGTAATTCTCACTATGACTTTTGAGAACTTGAGAAACCCTCCACAACAGAAATGTCCTAATCTAAACAACAGACTAAAGGCAACAGTGGCAGCTCTTCTGAAAAACAACGGAACCTTAAAGTAAATCAGTCATGTCCTACAAGCCAAAAGGCAAAGCTGAACACACCTGCAAATAACAAACAAGAGACCAGCTCTCAAAGGGTGGATGACTACAGTCAGGGCACTATAAATCCTACATCCACTCTTCAAGCTGAAAGCTTCACAAGATGTATAGACAAGAAACTTCTCCAAACAGTAAAGACCTTCAGAAAACCCCCAGAAAGAAGCACAGATGAAATTCTCTGCCCTGCCCTCCTGTAACATACCTGCTTAGCAAGCTTCCCCTCCTGTAACATACCTTCTTAGCAAGGTGAGTGAGGGGCTTAGTTCCAGCCAGATCTGTGAACCAGTTGTTTATGGCACTCTGAGAACGTGCTGTCACCAGCCAAAAGTTATCCTTCTGATTGACCTGGGGTTTCCGTCTCCCCGTGTCAGGCAGGGTGTTGCACCGCAGCTTTTCTGCAATAATACTGCTAAAATTTGAGCTGATCTAAAGGAGAAGAAAAAAGCGGGATTAATTACTTTACAGTGGTCAAAGACCTGATCAGTGTGCTTAAAATATCATTTATCACTCTTACCAGAAATCTCAACAGTATCAACTTTTGAAACAGAAAATGCCAGTAACTCCTTTGTTATAACTGCAGAGATGAATGCGTCTAGACAACTCTTACAATAGTCAAGCAGGGACTTGAGATGGACACAACCCTTTAGAAATACTTGTCAAACCAGACAGAAGGCTTCTCAGACAGAAGTCAGCCAAGGAAAACAAATATCCTGTGTTTACTGACTGCCTTCCAACCCAGGTCATTACTAGCTGTTTTGTCAGGAAGTCAACATCTTGATTTCAGAGACTGGAAAAATGGAGTTGAAGCCTATTATATAACTCCCATTTTTAAACTTCCAGATGTTTCAAATCGTACTTTCCTTTTACCATGGCCATCATGTAACCAAACCAATAAGGAATTTCCCTCTCCTACTATCATAGCCTTGTGCTTTAATTGCAGAATTTAAGGAGTCCTAGATGCTGGCTTAACGAAGACTGCAGACACGGACCTGCCCCTAAGATGCACTGAGCCAGACAAGAACCTGCTCTCTCAGAGGTGGGACACAGTTCTAAACAAATGCAGAACTTGGATGCCACAGAAATGGAGGGTCAAGTCTTAAAAACACCCATACAAAAGGGAAAGATTTCCTAGTTCTTGACACGAGACTCAGGACTGTCCAGGATCCAGCAGCCTGCCCTGCCAAACCCGACCCTCGACCGTCTGGACGTCTCTCACCTTTGCCGGGTTGAAATTGACATTTTTGGCACTGCCGTGCTCGTCCCCAGAGACTGCCGGCTGGTTATTGAAGCCTTGCTTGACATTCAGCGCAGTCAGCTCATCCTGCGGGGGAAGGACGGTCAGCAGGGCCCAGCACGGCCCCTCCGCGCCCACCGCCGCAGCCTCTGTCCCCACCGCGGGGGCTGAACGAGGCGAGGCCCGGCTGCTCCCCCGACCTCCCCCAGCCCTCGCTACCAGGCGCCGCCCAGGGCAGTGCTGGGACACGGGGACCGCGGCTCCCCCGGCCCGGCCAGCGACCCCCAATGCCGGGGGACCGGGCGGGACGGGGCTCCCTCGCCCAGCTCTCGGCCCTCGCGCCGCTAACCCGGCGCTTCCTCAGGTCCGGCCCCGGCACAGTGGTCCTGCACCCCGGGTCCCCCCAACACGCCCGTCCCCTGCACCTCCTTCTGCTTGGGGTCCTGCGGGTACACGTCGGGCGGGCCGAGGCGCGGGCGCTTGAGCGGGCGGTGCTCGTAGCTGAGGACGCCGAAGGCCGCCANCGTCGACGGAGAGGCCCGAGTGTTGCCGAAGAGTGCCGAAAATTGACGGAGAGACCCGAGTATTGCTGCGACTGGACCGAGGAAAGACGAAGAGCACCGAGCGCAGCCGGAGAGATCCGAGAATGACCGGAGAAAGCCGAGCGTCCCCGAAGCAGTGACGAGCGAGGACAAAAAGAGCTGAGCGCCGCAGGAGAGTCCCGAGCGGTGCCGGGAGGGCCCGAGCGAAGCCGGAAAGTGTCGAAGAGGGATGGGGCAGCCCGAGGGGCGCGCGCGCGCCCCCCGGCGGAGGCGCCGGGCGGGTGGCGTGTCCGGACACGATCACGTGACACAGCCGCCACCCCACTCGCCCCCAGCCCTGGCTGCCCCTCGGGCCCGATACCGGGGCGCTCCCGGAACCCCGGCCACCAACACCCCCCGTGCGGCCATCACCGCACCGGCAACAGCCCCCGCCGACACCGGCCGTACTGTCGCACACACGGTACGCTGTGACTCTCTCCCTGCAGCCGCCCCCCTCCGATGTGCCTCCCAATGATGCTTCCAGGGATCCAGGCGGGCTGGGCATTGGGATCCCCATCCCAGCCATGCTCCTGGGGCAGCCCAGCGGCGGTGATTCCTACAGAATGAGCCCTGGGAACACGGCAGGATGAATTGAGGGGTCCAAGAGGTGTGAGGTGTGGGAACTAAGCAGGAAGGGTGATGCAGTCCTGGTGGGACAAGCCATGGGGTGCCAGTGGAATGCGTTGTGGGGTCCCACTGGGTAGCTGTGGTGTGCTAGTGGGATGAGCCATGGAGTTCCGCTGGGATGAGCCATGGGGTCCCAGTGGGAAGGGCTGTGGGGCCCCACTGGAGTGAGCCACAGTCCCCATAAGGTGGCCCATGGGGCAGCACGTAGGGTGGGCCCCCGGTGCAGGCGGTGCCGTGGGGCAGGAAGCAGTGTGGTGCGGAAGCCGGCAGCCCTGGGTGAGGCTGTTCACATGCGTCCCTGGTCAGCAGCCCCCATGGCAGCTCCTGGCACCTTCCTCGTGACTGTCCTCCTCCTCCTCCTCTGTGGGCCGGGTCCCTACCCTGCTGCTGCCCACAGCCACCCAGGTAAGGAGGCACATGGGAAGGCCAGGAGCCCCTTTTGTGGTTGGGGATGGGGAATGGAGCTCCCCAGTGATGGCGGGTGAGGACAGGATGTGAGGCTGTGTGGGCTGGCGTGCTGTTGTGGCACACACCAGGGACCCTGCGACACCTGATGTGTCCCAGGACCTGTGGCACCTATATGGCCCCTTGCAGTGGGGCTGCCAAGAGGGTCGAGCTGTATCAGGGAGCCCTGTTGGGGGGTGTCCTTGCACCCACTGGAGTTTCTGACCCCACAAGACCCCTGGTTACTAGTCCTGCAGCACTCTTGCCCCATCACTCTACTGGCAGATCCTACTGGTCTGTGCTACGTGTGGATGCTGGCCAGGATAGTCTGTGGATCTGCAGCAGCTGCCCTTTCCTTCCTGGTCCCCTCAGAAGTGCTGTGCACAGGAAGGGGACAGGACACAGAAGCTTTTCTTTCCACTGGTGCTCTCATCCCAGCCACTGTTTTCTGAGAAAAAATCTACTCCTAGCCTCGCTGTCAGTAAAACAACAGCTTTCTGTGGGAAAAGCCCCTCTGTATCCCTGGACCTCCTGGGCTGGAGGGAAGGTACCCTCCATCTCCATGTGTAGAAACAGCCTGTTTGTGTTACATTACAACCCAGGAAAATTTGACTCTGGCTTTCTCCTGCCTCTGCAGTGCTGGCTGAGTTTGTTTGGTTCACACGGCGGGAGGCTCATAGGGATATGCAGGGATCTGGCATGCACCGTGTCTCTCCAGTGCACCCCTGGGCCCTGTCACAGCCACCCGCCACTGCTATGTCCAGCAGTGTCTGTTGCTTGCAGGAGTGGAGTGTGTCCTCTTCAACGAGGAGTACATGACCTGCATGTGGGGGAGCAGAGAGATACCCACAGTCAACTACTCCCTCTTCTACTGGTAGGTGCCACTGCCCCATGGCCAGTCCTACAGCAGTGTCCAGCACTGGGTCCCTGTCCTACAGCAGTGTCCAGCACTGGGTTCCTGTGCAGGTGGCTGCAGCCAGCATTGCTGGTCCTGGCATCAGGCTGCTCCTCCTCCCCAAGCCCAGGGTGGGGCAGCTCTGTCTCCAGGGCAAGCAGGATGGGATGTGCTGGGGAGAGGGGTCCTGGCAAGGGCTGGGGCATGTGAGGCCTTGGTAACCCACTGTGGCACAGGTACAAGAATGCATCTGACAAGGAGGTGGAGTGCAAGCACTACCTGCAGGACCAGGGTGTCAGGGTTGGCTGCCACTTCAAGCAGAACGAGCTCATCCAGTTCCAGCCTTTCCATGTTCTCATCAATGCCAGCGTTGGCGGCAAGACCCTGGAGATCCCCAGCAAGCGCATGGAGCTGCAGGACCTGGGTACAGACTGGTGGGGAGACCCCCCACTCCTCTGCAGGGCTGTGGGTTCTCAGAGCTTACCTGTGAGCTCCCAGCTGGCAGCAGGGCCACTGGGGCATGGGGCCAGTCCTCACTGGGCATTACCTGTCCCTTGCAGTGAAACCAGAGGCGCCTGTCAACCTGACCATCCGCAACACGAGCAACAATCAGCTGCAGCTGACCTGGGCCTCCCCGTACCCCAAAGACAAGTGCCTGGAGCACACTGTCAAGTACAAGAGCAACAAGGACACCAGCTGGACGGTGAGAGCCCTGGGCACAGCACCCTGTGTCTGTGCCTGGGGGTGAGCTGTGCACCAGCCTCCAAGGTGGTCCCAGACAGCAGCATAGGGCTCATGTCTCTGCAGGAGCTCTCGGTGAATGGAGATGTCTTCTCCTTACCCAGTGTGGACTATGAGAAGTCCTACACCTTCTATGTGCGCAGCAAGATCAACAAATACTGTGGCAGAACCCAGTTCTGGAGCGAGTGGAGCGTTCCTGTCATCTGGGGTAGCAATTCCACCAGCAAGGGTATGTTCTGAGGGCTGCAGTGGGATAGGATGGACTAGAGTATGGCAGGGCTCAGCAGGTGAGAGATGGCCAAGCAAGTAGAGAATGGCCTGAGGCAGCAGCTGTAGGGGCAAGACCCAGAGGCAGGTGGGGGGCCAGCAGCAGCATCCTTTGTACTTCTGGAAGCAAAACACACCCCACCAGTAGGACCTCTGACTTTTGCCAGGGTCTTCTTAGCACTGGAGGGCACTGGAGGGCAAGGACAGGGTCACCAGCTAGTTATGGTGACAGGATGGCAGGGCTTGGGGACAGGACCCTTCTGCATCCTCTGTTCCCAGCTAAGCCCTGCCATGAGCAATGCCATGGCCACCCACGAAGGGCCACCTGCAGGCCCACCCCACTGCCATGGTTAGTGTGCTGTGTGGGGGTCAGTGTCACCCCTGCTCTTTCCAGGCACGGTGGAGGAACAGCTGTACTGGTTTGGGATCCGCACGGTCTTGGTCCCCATTGCCTCCTGCCTGCTCCTGCTGGTCCTTGTCATCCTGCTGGTGCGCATGGAAAGGTGAGTGTGGGGAGCTGATTGGGGGCAGCAGCACTGGAGCTCTTCCCCTCTAACACACCTCTCCTGCACAGGGTATGGGTCATCTTGATGCCCCGAATTCCCAACCCCAGCAAGAATTTTGATGAGCTGTTTATCACCCACAACGGCAATTTCCAGGTAAGGCGGTGCAGGCAGCCCTGCCCTGGGCTTACCTCTGCTGTGTGGGGTTGGGGCTGGGCTGGGTGGCAGCTCTTCTCACCCTGCTCTGCTCCCTGGAGGAATGGGCTGGAGTCCCCAAAGATGTCGTCGAGAGCTTCAAGCCCAACTACAGCGAGAACATCTGCTATGTGACTGAGCTGCCACCCAAGGACAGCCATGAGCCCCTCTGGGACAGTAACAACCATGCAGCACCTCCAATGCCTGGGCCCCCATCTGCCCCCAGTGAGCACAGCCCCTACCAGAACAGCTATGGGAGAGTGTGACACACTCCTGCACCCCTGCATCTCCCATTCTCCACAGCTTTGCTGCCCAAACCTTACCGCTCCTCAGGCTCTGCTTCCTGCTCCTGCCATGCCTCTGCCAAACGCCCTGGCTCTCCAGTCTTGCTTCCTGCCAAATCCTCCTCCCTGCTCCAAGGTGCCCACAAGCACACCCAGGGATGTGTCCTGATGAGTGGGCAGCTGCAGCTGAGCAGGCGGGGCCACTGGCCAACTGATGGGGACACACAGGATGAGAAGTCCTGGGGGGACCAAGTGTGGAAAAATAAGGAAAGATAAGCAAGAAAGATTGTAAACATGCTCAAGTGCCTTGCAGCTGGTGTAGAAAAACACATATACCATACTCATCGTTGTTTAGCTTTGTGTGTTCAGTAAGTAGAACTTCTGTGTTTAGATAACACAGGCCTGTGATAGACTTAGTGGCACCTTATTTAACATGCTTGAGATTCCTGGCCTGCTGTGGGAAAGATCAAATCACAGTAGTAGACCACAACTGCACAAATCCTTGATAAACAGGCAAAAACAGCAGGTTCAGTGATCCTCTAGGGTGGACCAAGATCCACAGTGCCTGCATCCCTGCTTATGTGCCTCTGCCTGGGTACTGCTTGTGGGATCCTCCAGTTGGTGAGGTAATGAAAATAAATTTCCTTTTTGCCTTTCATCCATGGTTTTGTGGTTGTTCCCGTGTCCTGCCTGTGCTGGCTCAGACAGCAAGCCACTGTGTCATCCTGGCAGGTCCCCCAAGGCCTCGCTGCTCCTTCGCCTGTGTGTCCTCAGTTTCCAGTGGCAGTAAAGCTCTGCCCACCAGGGGTTTGCCCAGGCTTGTCCTGCGGGCTCTGGGGAAAGCACAAGTGGAGCCCCAACTCCTGAATTCCTCTGACCTCTCACACATAGTGAAGTAGGGGACAGTCCTACTGTCCTAGCCCTGCTGTCCGAGGCTCACAGTGGCAGCATGTTCATCAATCAACATCAAGCACATGGATGAGTCCCCTCCTGGCTGTCTCACAGGGCTCTCTGCGCACTCAGGCAATGTGCTATGACCTCACTGGGCAATGGGCTCTGCTCTCCAACCACTTCCGAGGCCACCTGCAGCCCCCAGCCACTGCCGCTGTCCTTGCAGATGACCAGACCTTTCTGGCCAACACTGACTGCAGCTGCCTGCAGCTGCACTTACAGAATCCCCGATTGAGTTATGTTGGAGAAAATGTTAGAGATCATCGAGTCCAACCTCTGTCCAAACACCACCATGTCAACCAGACCACGGCACTGAGTGCCACCCCCAGTCTTTCCTTAAACACCTCCAGGGACAGTGACTCCACCACCCAGCTGGGCAGTCTAATCCAATGTTTGATCACCCTTTCTGGGAAGAAATTCCTCCTGATGTCCAACCTCAACCTCCCCTGGCAGAGGGACATGAGACCACTCCCTCCTATCTTATCGCTGCCTGCTTGGGAGAAGAGTGGGACCCTCAGCCGGACCCTGGCACAGCCGGGCCCTGGCACAGCTGGATTATGGCACAGCCGGGCCCTCGGACAGCCGGGCCTGGCACAGCCGGGCCCGGGATGGGGGTCCCGGGCCTTGTCCCCCTCCGGGTCCCGCGGTGCCCAGGAGAGGCGGCAGCGACCCCCGGCAGCGGCGCACGCCGGGCCCCGCCCCCGCGGTGGGCGGGGCCTGCGCTCCCGGCACCGGTAACTTTCCAGCCCTGCCCACGTGGTGCGGCGGCGGCCNGCGCCGGGCACCGGGACTGCGCTCGGCACGGCACGGCACGGCACGGGCTCACCATGATCGTGTGTCCCCAGAGCGTGGAGCACCCCCGAGGAAGCCGATGCCAGCGGCTGCCGGGGCAGGTAGGACCCGCCCCGCCGCCACCACCGGAGCCCGTACAGGAGCACCGGGCTTCGCCCTGCTCGCCTCCACCGGGCCGGCACGGCTGCGGCAGCAGCAGGCCGGGGCATTCCCTCTGCCCGCTGGCGGGGCGCGCGGCCGGCGAGGGTCAGCG
>WAAG01071777.1:29400-66938 GCA_013390105.1 Tichodroma muraria | reverse complement strand
AGGCCGGCGAGGCTACGCTGTTACGATGCCGCGCCCGGCGGCTTGGTCTTGGTCCTGGTCCTGCTCCCGGTGTCGGTGCCGGTGCGGCGGTGCCGTCCCCGTCCCCGTCCCCTTTGTGCGGGATGCGGGAGGCGCCGTGGCTCCATCACTGCCAATCAAACTTGTTTTTCTCTCTCCGCCTGTACTGCCCGCGCCGCTCACCGGGGGCGCTGCCACCGCCGCCGCCCGCACAATGGGCCCCGGGTACCGGCCCCGGGTACCGGCCGCAGGCACCGCCGTAGGGACCTCTGCCGCGGGCACTCTTACTTTCCCGTCCTCTCGAATACCCAGGCACAAGGGCCGGGCGAGAGGTGCCGCCGCACCACCGTGTCCAGCGAACGTTACCCGAGAACCACCGGTACCGGCGGAGCTGCGAAGTCGCCGGGCGAAAGGATGAGCCCCGGCCGGGCGGGGAGCGCGGCGGGGTCCGCCGGCCCCTCTCCCGCACATCCCGGCACTGTCCGGGCTCCTTCAACCTCCTGCCGCCTTTATGTATTCACGGCTGCCCGCCGGGAGCACCGGGGCACCGTTCCCCCGGCGGCTCCGCCGGGCGGGGAGGGGACGAGGTTGGTGGTGGGTACGCAGCTGAGGTGCCTGTTAAGAGTTCGGGGACTCCGACACAGGAAGGTTCCCCTGGGGAGGGCGGCGATGCTCCCACAGCCCGGGAGTGCGAGTGGATCCAGGGGAAGAGGAGGAGGGCTGTGGCCGAGGAGGATGAGGAAGGTGGCGCTGGGGAGGCAGAACTGAGGGAATGTGGCAGGTGGTGCCGGTAGGAGACACCCTGGGCTGAGCTGGTGCCTTTGGGAGTGGGCAGTTTAGCCCGGCCAGGGGCTGAGAGCCAAGGAGGTGGTGGCCGTTCTGCACTTTCATTCCCCCCTTCCCTCATCATCTCCTTCCAAGACATATCTGCCTGGTTGCTTGCTCCATCATCACCCGGACAAGCAGAGTGAGGAGAGCTGGCAGCACCAAAGGCTGAGCCATGGGCTGGTAGCACAGCTCCTTACTGGGGACCACCTTTCCCCGGGGGGAGTGGAAGGGCCCCTGGCTCCTCCACCTGAGCCCTGCAGGAGGAGAATACCAGTGGCTGTAGCCCCTTGGGCGTCCTCATGGCATCTCATTTCCCCAGGCAGAGGGACTTTGTAGGGGGCTTTCTGGCTTTCATCTTCTCCTCTCGATCAGAGAAGCTAGTGCTTTTCATCTCTTTCCATTTTACTTTTGAGTTTTGGGATTTTGTGGACCCCTTTTACCAGAGGAAGTGAAGAGGACACTCCAAATGTCATTGAGTAAATCTCTTGACACTTGAGCAATGGTGTTTTCACCAGAAGTGCAGGATGGTGGAAAATAGCCCGAGCTGTTTCCTGCACTGCCTGTGTGGGTGCAGCTGCTCTGTGCTGCCACACAGCTCACCCCTGCTCTGTCTGCCCCTCACCCCTGGGTGCTCTGCCATGCACCCTGTAGCTTTGGGGGTTTGCAGAAGTGCTCCTGGTTTTCTCCTATGCCACCATTGTTGCCATGCTCCAGTCACCAGCCTTTGGGTGGCTGCACTAGAAAGACAGATGAAAGGAACAAGACAGTGGTGTCAGCAGGGTGTCAGAATTTTGCAGGAGAGATTTCAGTTCAAGCCTGTGAGAAGAGATGCATCCTTTGCATCCAAGGGTGCTGCCTGGACTCCCACATTCGAGCAGGAGCTGTGACTTTGTGTGTGACAAGGGTTAGCACCTGCTGTGCCTGTACCTCAGGGTGGGCAGGCTGCAGCTGCAGACCATACTGTCAAGTGGGAATTGTGGCAACAAGGTCATTGGAGAACTGCAGCTGCCTCTTTCCAACATCCCTTACCTCTATTCCTACCACCCTCTCAGAAGGGGCTGGAGCTGTGCTGGACTGGGACTGGTGCAAGGCTGGTGTGGGCATTGCTGGGGGTGTCTGGGCCCCCCTTGCCGAGTTGCCCATCTGTGTTTTCTCTGGTGGGCACATCCAGTAACAGTTATGCTCTGTGCTGCAGGACCCCTTCCCATGCTGTCTGCTTGGGCGACACGTGGGGAGCTCTTCTCTGTGCTCCTGATCACATGGAAGGTACCAGGATATGGTTTGCCTCTTGGCTTGCCAGGGCAGGAGCCTGGGAGCCCCTCTGCTGTTTCCACAGCTCTCTCTCATCTTGGTACTGGGCAGGAGGGCTCCATGTTGGCAGTAAGGCAGATGGACTGCTCCATTCTGGAATGTATTTTGTGTCATGTTTCTCCTGATCTGGCCTTGCACCACTACAAGAAACGTCATTCCTGGTTTGCCCTTTGCTTCCACTCACCACGCAGAGTCTTCTCCCTGACAGAAACCAACCTGTGTGTCTTGCTACCTGTCCTCCTGCTACCTGTGGCACTGAGCAGTGCTCTGCCTGATAGCCATGAGTGTCCCTCTGGCAGCACCAAGGTGGGAGAGGGATCTCTGCCCCTTGCAGAGCCTGGGCTTGGCTGGGGTGTGCTGCTGCAGCGGGGACTGCTCTGGGAAGAGCTAAGCAGAGCGTGTTTCCTATAGGTAGTGAAGATGTCCAGCAGTGACCCCGAGTGCCCCCAGTTCCTCTTTGTGAAGGTGCTGGCAAGCCGAGGGCGGCTGGAGGCAGTGACCCAGCAGATGGGTTACCACCCACAGTACCTCGACAGCTTCCTCAAGACGCAGCACTACCTGATGCACATGGATGGCCCCCTGCCCTTTGACTGCCGGCACTACATCGCCATCATGGTGAGCCCTGCTGGGAACTGCCAGAGGGGACGGGGGACTCTGCTCAGCCCTGTGAGGCTCTCCTTAACCTCCAGCAGATAGCCTGTGCCATGGGCTTCTCATCAGGGGCTAAAATCATGATGTCCTGGAGGCTGTGAGAGGTGGGTGTGGGATGCCTGTCCTGCTGGGGCAGTGCATGGATGCTGACGTGCCGCTCTTGCAGGCAGCGGCCCGGCACCAGTGCCGGTACCTGGTGAACCTGCACGTGCTGCAGTTCCTGCGGGCAGGGGGTGACCCCCAGTGGCTGCGCGGTCTCGAATTCATCCCCCCCAAACTCCGCAACCTCAACGAGATCAACAAGATCCTGGCACACCGACCATGGCTCATCACCAAGGAGCACATTGAGGTATTGGAAAGGGCTATCAGCCAAGGACCAGGATGGCAGTGGGGACAGCAGCATCCCCAGGGGCTGCCAGCACCCTGCCCACCTGCCTGTGTCACATTGCTGGTCTGTCCATGTTCTGCAGAAGCTGCTGAAGATCAGCGAGTGGAGCTGGTCGCTGGCGGAGCTGGTGCACGCCGTTGTCCTCCTGGCGCACTGCCACGCGCTTGCCAGCTTCGTCTTCGGCTGTGGCTGTGAGCAGGATGAGGGGCTGGGGGGCCGAGGCTCTCTGAAGCCATTGTCACTCGGGAACCAGTGCTTCTGCGAGGCCACTGCCGGCAACAATTACAGCCAGGAGCTGCTGCGTATCAACCGCAAGCGGGTGAGCCCCCGAGGGTGGGTCTGCAGGGGATGGGGGGATGCCGCTGGGACCACTGCCCTCACCCCCAAGCCTGTGTCTGTGCAGTCCCTGGACTCCTGCATGGAGCTGGATTCCCTCCGGGAACGCATGCAGCGGATCCATGTGGAGACCGAGGGCAGGGACGAGATGAGGCTGCTGCAGCAGGACCGAGAGGAAGGTGAGGGGCAGGGAGCAGAGGTGGGAGTTCATATGGCACACCTGGGTGTTTGTTGCTCCTCTATGCCTTACAATTTCTGTGATGTGTGGTTAGAGGGATTCATGGGATGCATGTGGGGCAGAGCAAGGGCTGGCTTTTGATGCCTGATGTGACTGGGAGCAGGGCAGCTGAGCACTGCTCTGACCCATCTTGCAGGGCTCTCCCCTCTCGCAGATACTGATGGGGAAGTCACCGGTGCCACCAACCTTGCATGCTACATGCAGGACCCTGACTTTGGATACCAGGACTTTGCCCGGCGTGATGAGGATCAGACACAGGTATTCAGAGTCCAGGTAAGACTCCTGCTTTCTTGGTGGGCAGCAGCCCAGCCTTCTCCCTCTCCTTCTCCCTCTCCCCTCCCCTCTCTGTTCTTCATGGGCAGTAAATAGTGGCAGAGCTGCCCATGCAGACTGGCCCTGCCCCACTAGGGTTGGGAAGAGTGAGGTGACTTCTGTCCCCAAGGGTTGATGATTTTTTTCACATGGCCCTCATGGAGGCAAGGGTCAAAATCACTCAAAAGCTGCTTGCTAAGGGATGTTGTGGTTTGGGCAGAGCCATCTCTAGAGCATATTCACTGAATTCTTCTGCATCCGGAGGTTTCCAGCTCTTCTTCCTGGGAATGTGCTCCAAGCTCCTTTTTGCAATTGCAAAATCCTCTTGCTGTGCTCAACAGGATTACTCCTGGGAAGACCATGGCTTCTCACTGGTCAACCGGCTCTACTCTGACATTGGACATCTCCTGGATGAGAAGTTTAGGATGGTGGATGGTCTGCAAAGCAGTGCCATGGCCAAGCGGCAGGGCTGTGAACCCTCTGTTTTCAAGCGGGGCATCTGGAACTACATCCACTGCATGTTTGGCATTAGGTAGGGAAACTAACCTCACGATCCAGGAGAGAAAACTGAGCTGACCCAGGTGGGAGGAGGGTAGGGCACTCAGTCTGTCATGCAGATGAGCATGGCGAAGGGACAGAGGTGAATCACCTGCCTGGATGTTGAGACACACAGGGAAGAGATACTGAACTGCTCTGGCCAGGGCAGGGGGCTTTGGGGACAGGGTTTCAGTGCCTGGTGGCTGCTGCCATGTGCCCCCCTGCCCTGTGGCTGTGCCATGCCCCAGGCAGACCACAGGCAAGGTGCTGCCCTGACTCACCCTTGTGCTCCCCACAGGTACGATGATTATGACTATGCAGAAGTGAATCAGCTCCTGGAGCGAATGCTCAAAGTTTACATTAAAACTGTAACCTGCTACCCAGAGAAGACAAACTCAGAAATGTTTGACAGGTTCTGGAAGCAGTTCAAGCACAGTGAAAAGGTGGGATAGCTGGCCCCTGGCTCTGGCTGTGGTGGGGCTGGGAGTACGCAGGGGCTGCAAGCTAGGGTGATTTGCAGGGGGTGTATGGGAGATCTTTGAGCCACCAAACCAGTCTGAGGCAGGTGGGGAGGAATGGAAACTGGCTGTAAAGAACTGGGCTTAGTGTGGCATGGGGCTTGCCCACTGTGATGAGACCAGGGACACCAGCAGCACAGGCATCTCCAAGGTCATTGGGCCAGTGGTGAGTGCTTCCTGCAAGCCCTCTGTCAAGCTGTAACTCACAGGAGCGGCTGCTGTGGGTGTCAGGGACTGTGCTGCTGCCAGCCTGGAATGCTGGTGCCAAGTATGCAGGGGACTCCCTGGCACACAGCACTGGGAAGCAGCCACAGCCTACAGAACTGGGAGGAGGGGAAAAGGGGAGCTTCCTGAGCTGGAAAAATTGGTGGCATTTTGATGACAAAAAAACTCACTTGCCCGGGTGGGCAGTTGCTCGCACCACTGAGCAACAGCGCACTTTGGCAGCCTGAGCCTCTCTTGGTGTTCCCCCAGGTCCACGTGAACCTGCTCATCCTGGAAGCCCGGATGCAGGCAGAGTTGCTGTACGCGTTGCAGGCCATCACCCAGTACATGATCTCCTAGATGGTGGGAGCTGCGCTGCGGCAGGGCTGGGCAGCCTCCTCTCTCCCTGAACTCTGCGGGACCCATCGTGCTGGGACCGATGGCAAGGGATTTCTTGATTTACTTTACTTGACTGTATTGTTCCTTTTNCCCCCCCCCCCCGTGGGGGTCACTGAGTGGCCCTGTTATGTGCAATTACCAAACTGTGAGGCAAGTCCATGCTGCTGAGATGCTGGAGACTTGAACATATCCAAGGAGGACTGCCAGAAACATGGGGGAGAGGGAAGTGGGAGGGGACTGGGGCCAGATTAGAGGGATGCTCCTTGCCTGGGTGCTGTGGGAGCCTCAGTAGCACAGGGAGGGCAGAGGGGAGAACTGGCTTCCTTCCTTGTGCTGCAGTGGCTGCTCTGCTTGCAAAGCCACCCTTGGGCACCTGTCCTCATCAGGGTGGTGTCTCTCACTTGGGAACAGTGCGGGCAGCGTGTGGGTGTGTTGCAATGTTCTGAGTTGCAGGGTTAGGCAGCAAGAAGTGCTGGCTCCTAGCAAGGGCCCTTCCCCAGGACAGCAGGGGGATGCACTTGCTGCCTACATGTTATGTCCTTTAGGTCTATGTGCCAAACCCTTCTGGGATGCACAAGAGATGACCCAGCAATCTCCAAACTGTGAAGCTCTTGCTGGCAGAGCATCCTCATGCTTTGCTTTCTCCAGCAGCAGGATGAGACGGTGTTTGACAGTGTTCAGGCACTGGAGGTTTCTGCTAGGGATTTTGGCAGTCCTAAGCCCCTCCTCTGCTTCCCATCAGCAGAGAGGCAGGAGGCACAACGGAGGCTTGTTAATGTGTTTGAGTTAATGTGGTTTGTATCTTCTTACCACCATGAGGACTGAGGTCCTGTGCCCAGTCACTTGCTTAACAAGCATGGTGGAGGAGCCTGTGGTCAGCACAGGTAAGCTACAGGAAGCTTCTCCTTGAATGTTGGTTGGGGGACACTCCTGGGACTGCCCCATTTGAACAGAGGCAGCCTCTCCACCAGCCTTGCCCTCTGCCTGGGGGGCTACACCATTATTCCCCCCAATATCCCTGGGCTGCTCCCTGCCTGTGCCAGAACCCCTGGCTGGAGAGGTACAAGGGCACCAGTGCAGACTCCAGAGAGCAGCCACAAAAGGGGAATGAAGCTACCCGTTTTAAGTGGGAGCCTGAAGCAAGAGCAGCTGTCGAGTCAGCCAGCGCATGCTGCTTCAGTCGACCTGTTTACTGCGTCAAATATACGGGGAGAAAACCTTGTGTATGGAAGCTACAGAAAAAGCCTATTTTTGCTATAAATATATTATGTTTGACATGGATGGGTGCTTTATTTCTGCCAGATGTTGGGAAGGGGATCCAAACTTGTGTGGCTGCTGTGAAGGCAAGACAGCAATGCCTGGATGACCACAGCCCTGAGATGGCCCAAGTGTCAGGAAACCAAACATTCTCAGCCATGCTGGGGTCATGCACTGACAGCTCTGGTCCATGGCCAGCAGCTGGTCACTGAGGCTACGCCTATCCTGTTCAGCTAAGCTCTGTACTCTTGCCATGCTCAGATAAGCAATTGCTGCAGCATTGCGTGTTTGATAGGAAAAGAGGGAAGTTTTTCAAGGGGCTGTGGCATTCCAGCAAGGAGCGGAGTGTGCCAAAGGAAGGAGCTAGCTGGTATCTGGTCACAGGTGGCCAAGGTGTGGGTGCTTCTGCAGCTGAAGAAGCAGCATTTTGCTCATACTCACAAGCAGATGATCAGTGAGCAAGGCCAGGAACCAGGACTAACTTTTTCCTGATCCATGCTGCTGGTGCTTTCCCTCTGCTGGGACTAGGCCAGCTTGTACTGGGCCAAGCTGGTGCCTGGGCAGTAAAACGCCAGGACAACTGGTGCTGGGTAGTACCAGCTGAGTCAGTACTGGTGCTGGAACAGTGACACCAGTGCAAGGATGACTGGTGCTGGGACAGCTGCCACCAGGCTTGGCTAGACAGTGACTGCTATACTATCACTTAGCCCCAGCGAGGGCTGGGCAGGGATCAGGCAGCTGGGTGTACTGCCTGTTGTCAGGGGTAGCATTCATTAACCTGCCAGCCAGCTTGCCAGTCTCCCTGCTGCCCCTGAAACAGCAGCTCTATCCCCTGCAGGGCTGGGATGAGCCACAGAAGCTAGTTCTCCACAGGGCTCACTGCTCCTGAAGCTGGCAATGCACCTGCAGTGCTGGGCAGCCTGGGGCTGGCTCCCGGCCCGCTGCCAGCAGCAGCATCCTCACCTCCCACTACCATCTGATGCTGGCCAGGAAAGGGACAAGGCAGTGACAGCACGGCTCGGGGTGAGGGGCTGCCTGTCCCAGGTGATGTGAGGCTGGTTCCCTTTTACCTCATCTCTATAACTGCACTAAGGGCTGGCCTTGCAGGGGCTGGGGCAGCTGCCACACACTCCAGCTCACAGACAAATACCAGCCACACCAGTAAGATGAAGGGCTCCGTGCTCTCTCAACCCTGACCGGAAACAAGCAGAGCTGTTGGCAAGGCCAGGAGAGACTGCAGGCAGTCACACAGAGCATGCCACAAGTCTGGCAATTTCAGTGCTTGGGTCCCTGTCCTGGTGCCCCCTTCATCCTTCATGTGCTTGGGCCAGGATATTCCTCCCTATTGCTCTGTGGTTGGAAGAACTGCCAGAGTACAGACTGCCTCATCTCTGCAGGAACCTTCCAGGATCTCCTGCACATGTGAGCTTGGACACTGACTGTACCAGGGATTACGGAGTGGAGGACGCAGGCACATGCCCAAAGCTGAGTTTCTTGCAAAGCCTGTAGCAGGTGCAGCCAGGACTGCTTGTTTAACAGCTGAGCCATTCCCAAGCTGCATCATGGGAGGAATGGTGTTCCCTAGCCCACGGACAACACCAAGTCACACTGCAGCAATGGTACTGCCACAGCTACTACAACCCACCCATTCAAAGTCAGCCTCTGGCTGCTGCTCTTACCACTGGCATGAAGGGGAAATAATAGCACACAAGCTGAGGACAGCTCAGGAGAAGGCAGTGTGTGCACCCACCATCTCCCTGTGCCCCAGCTCTCCTTCCTCACACACCAGCTCCACCACAAAAGACATTTGCAGTAGGGCAGCAGCCTTCCCTGCTGTATTTCCACACGTGGGCCCATCACTGGTGGCACACAGATATTCATCAACCAGCAGGGGTTGGAGGCAAAGCAGGACTCTGGCCAGAAACCCAGCTGAGCAGAAAAGCTGGTTTTGCACTGGTTTCATGTACTGCTGTCCTGCAGGCAACTACCCATAGGCTGAAATACTTACAGTGACAAGCTGTGAGAGCTATGAAGTCTCCAAGACTGCAAGAAAGGTTCCAACACAATGCACTGAAACCACAGAACAAAGCAGGACTCTTGGTGACTACTGAAGTCTCACACTCATCAAAAGCAACCCTGAGCCAAGGCATTCAGGTCCCGTTTTGTTCTCCTTGGCAATGCTTACATGGTACAGGCCCATGGTCAAAGAGGTATAAGAAGTCATAATGGCTACTGAGCAAATGCATGGTCCCCTGTTGTGTGGCAAGTTTTGAACACATCCACTTTGATCCAGTCAGCTTCAAAATGTTTGGCATTTTGCGTATCCAACAACACCCATCATTATGTGCCTGCAAGAAGGCCTAAGTACCCAAGGAACAGATGAGGGGCAGTTACCCTAAGGATCTCCTACCAATTCCCCATTTTTGTAAATTGGGTTAAATCTTGAAGCAGGACCCTTAAGAGCCCCTTAGAGTTAGTTAGTTATTTACATTAGCTGTAGTAAAGAATAGAATTCAAAAATTATATACCAAGTATCCAAGGCTTTGAATGAAAATTTTCTGGCTGTACATAATATTGTGCAATTTCACAAATGAGTCTTTACCCTCAGCAGTGTTAGAACATCCCCAGCCTGTGCTCCATGTGTCTAACCTGGCCAGTGGAATCCATGGTCTACACTCTTTCCCTTGTTTCTCTCATCTCCTTACCTACCACCACTGCTGCTGACACACAAAGATATTTGAATGTAGCTGTACAGAACAGAATCACCTTCATCACTCAGGTCTAGAAAGGCAAGAAATGAAGGGGCTAAAACAACTCTAGACTAGTCCTGCAGGATGTAAAACTCTCCAGGGTCAGTTTTAGGGCTTGGCACCCCATGCATCCCCATGCACTGCCAGCAAGTTGTAACAAGGGGCTCTACACACTGCAGAGCACACCAAAGACTCTGTGCATGGTCACATTACAACCCTTCTGCCTCTGGCCAACTAAGGGGCATTCCACTGGGCAGGGGGAGGGGAGCATAGCAGGTGAGGATGGCAGAGGAAAGAAGACAAGGGCAAGGAAAAATAGCTGGCCCTTACCATGAGAACAGAACAAACTGGATGAGACACAGAGCAGAGGATTACAGGTTTTTATTTTTCAAACATTCCCCCCTAGTCTAGCACATTCTACAGTCTTGCTAGCACAGATGGTAACAAAGCCTGTAATGGTTCAGAAGTTACACTGCTACAGAGAGCAAACAAAAGCAGAGGTTTATTTTCTAAAAAAAAGTTACTATGAGAAATGGGTGGAAGAGTGCACAGGGGATGTGGAAACTATGTCAGGTAGTGGTGCCTGCCCTGTGTGCAGCAGACATCTGTGCTAGCAATGCAGAAACCTCTCCTGGGATTGCACCAGGTGAAGACTCCACTGTGCTGGAAGCACCATTTCACAGAACCCCCCCACTGCCGAATGAAGGTGGCCCCTTTCAGGAGAAGTAACCTATCTTCTATGTAGTCAAACCTCTCAAGACACCCTGGGGAATCCCACACACCAGTCTCACACCACTGCCCTTCCAAAAAGCAAAGAGGGCTCTGCTGTTGTGTCCCAGAACATCCCTTCTACCACACACCATAACACTGTCTCAGCCAAAGAACCATAAATGCAACACTGTCAGCTCTTACACCTTCAGCTTCTGCTGCCTCTTCTCCCTGCTTTACACCGCAGTATTAGGAGGGATTTTGATTCCATCAGATACTGCATTCCATCAGCTACAGACATGTCAGGGTGCAGGGAAAGACACACAGGCTAGTGAAGAGAGGGATCCCTTTCCTGAAGGTCAAGCAAGCATGGTGATGGATTAGCATATGCTCCGAGCTTTCACACAGACAGATCTTTCAGGCTTCAGAAGTCACCTCTTGCTTGCTTTTCCCCACATTAATTAGAACATGTTTTTCATTAGACATGCAACTGAGGCAAGCCCTAAGCTATTTCCTGTTCATGCTCATGTCCCAAAGTTGATTGATTTGCTTTGGTTTTTGTTTTTTTTAATAATGGATCCAAATTTTCACATTTTGGTGACAGTCCAGGACACCACTCCCAAGGCACTCCTACCCATGGCACCAGACACAGGTTACTCAATCCTGGAGCAAGGCTAGCCCTGAAGCATTTGAATGTGGCTATAAATAAGCAACTAAGTAAGAAAATTAACAAATTATTATCTACATAAAAGCTTTCTAGGCATTTCCTTTGGAAAAGCTGATTAGTGCTACTTGCTTCTATTATGACTCTTGTTTAGGAATACACCCAGGCTCTGGAATGCTTCATTCCTCTCATCAGGATGATCTGACTGCTGTTTCTAAAGCAGCACAGGATAGGGATGACATGTTTTTAGACACACCAGCAAGGAAAATTAAGGGCTCCCAGAAGCTTCCAATTTTCCAAGCTCTCACATGAAGCTGGAAGTATATGCTTGGAAGTAAAATATGCTTAAATTATAAAGTTCAAGCAATGTGCTAAACCTAAGTGTAAATAAAAGCAACAAGTCTGCCTCCTACTAAGCTTCATGGGCCTAGTTACCTGAATCCTTTGTGGCCCTGAGCTGCATGGTGGCTTCAATGCTGTGTAAGATGGCATTTGATCCTCTGAAGATGGAGAAACTTGTTGCCTGAGCTCAGTGAGGACAAGGAACACAGCATAAAGTAATGCCTCATGCCAAGAGTCCCCTGCCCACTACCCTCAGGCACCTATCCAGGAGCATCACTCCCCATGTCACTGGCCCCTTCCCTTCTTACCCCCCCTCACAGCTGCTCTCAAAATCCCAGCTCAATCCTTCAGTAGAGCAAAAACTGGCCCAAAGTATGAAGCCTGTGGTGCTAATGCAGCATGAAGAGCCACCAAGACATTATCAGGACTCCAGCAGCAGCAAGTAGCAAATGCTTTGGGCAAGAATACAAAAAATTGGACAAGCATTGAGCAACCCCCTGCCAGGTAAAGCCTTTCTGCAAGCAGCAGTTTAAGAACTTTAGAGTCTCCTGCCCTGTGAGGAAGTATCCCAGGCTAAAAAAGCTCAAGGTTTATGAAAACGAAGTGTCTGTAGAACTCCCAAATTCTCTGCATCCACACCCTCCGTGCCCACAATACAAGCTACCCTGCTACACATACACAAAAGAAGTTGCTTGCTTGAGCCTGCAACATTACATTCATGGTTTATTGAGCACTCCACGAGTCTTCTGAACACCATTCTCAGCACCAGTGCACTCTCAAGCTTCTTCAACCACTGACAGCTCCTGCTGTCAGTGTTGAGAAGACACAAAGCACCTGTATAGACTGCTGCAAGGCAGAAATGTCACTGCCAGGAACCTGGTCCAGCAGGACTCCAGCCAGAGGTGCTCCTATCTCCAGTGATGTCTCCAGAAGTACTGCCTGGGAATATGGGGAAAAAAAACCAGATTTGTGCTCTATTCCCTACTCAAAGGACAGGGTCTTTTCCAAACTCACACTGTAGAGCCCTAACCATGAGGAGCCCTGGTGCTGCATCTCCTGCAGCAGGATCAGGTCAAGGACATGAACCAGCTGAGATTATGTCAGATCTCCCTGGGGTGCTACCTGAGTGCTCAGCGCCAGGCTCTCTGCAGACAGGGGTCAGGCCTGCTCCCCGTGCTGTCACAGTTAAGGGACACTTTGTAACAGCCAGAAGACTGCACCTCTTTCCCACAGACCAGCCCAGCCAGAAACAGCTCACCATAGATTTCTGAAGCACTGGTTACTGTCTCTTCTATTGCTTTGGGGTTCAGTTTACATGGGAAATGAGCCGGAGACTCACATGTAACATGACCACAGGTACTGGTGTCTTGTCCTTTGATACATGGCTGTGAATAACGGGCAGCCATCAACTTGCTCTGTACATCACTGGATGAAGTTCCCTTCAGAGACCCAAGTTATCAAGGTAACATATTATGTGCCAAATAACATAAATCTCTCCAGTCTGTTCACTGCAGCTCAGAATGGCTGATTCTTCCGTGTGGCATATGCCATCAGGTCTGTGAAAGGGTATCTATCCACTTGTGTAATGAACTAACTCCACTGAGAATGTTCATCCATGCCTCAAGTGTGCAAACCCTGGGATCCCAGCTTAGGAGTTGCCTTTTTGTTTATTTGATACAATGAGGTGTGGCCAGACATGTAGATGTGGGTAAATCTGAAACATCACTGGGAGGTCTGCCATGAAGGCAGCCTTCAAAATAAAGGTTATCAAACTATTCAAAGGCTTTGATGGAAGAGCATGCTGTAGATAAGACTTTTGAAGATTCCTTGTTGGAGGTAACCAGGCAATCACTCCTGTTCCAATCTCCACTCAAATGAAAATGAAAACAGAGCAGACAAGCTGGTAAAACAGTGTGGCTCACTGCACTGCATGATACAAACTTTCTGAACTGAAGCCACCTTCAAGGACTGGAGAGTCTTTCTGCCAGACCAAGCCTACCAGAACACCATGAAAGCACCATGTCTCCCCACAGATCCTGCCACTGCAAACACCAAAACAGTGACAGGAACATGCCATTAATGCTCTGATTTTATCTTCTGACCACTAATTTTTGTCCTGCAAGAATACAGAGACAGAGCAGGATTCCAGGTGGACCCCTGAGGGTGAACCTACAGGCTTCAAGCTCCCCAGCAGTAGCAGAAGCTTTAGCAAGAAAACAAAAACTCTCAGAAACCACAGGGAGCTACCAAATACAACTGATCATGCCCTCTGTAAGGGCTATGCAGAGTGTCAGCACATGCAGCATGATCCAGTCCACACCATTTCCTTAGCAGACTAGGGAATCTGTCCTGTGGATCAGCTGCAGGCCAGCTACTTAGGGGATTAGCCAAGAACTAGCGCTGTTAATGATTAGCATTCCCTCCAATTGTGCTCTCGGTTTGGCAAGAATGCCCAGGCTGAGCAGCTGTGGCTGAATGCCCTGCCAGGCACCTTCCCTCTGCCTCTTCTGGGGAGAGCAGCCATTCCCCAGTTATGCTGCGGTATCCTTCCCACTTTTCCCATAACATTTCCAGCTTCTTGGCCCAAAATGCCTTAGGCCAGCCCCCTCCCATACTGTAGTGTTACCTGGTATGAAGGGGACAGATGCAGCAAATGTGTTCTGTTTCTTTTTATCCAGTAATCTCGTTTTTCAATTAAAATATATAATATATATTTTAAAAGGTTTAGAAAAGCTTCTATGTAATTTGCACCTACTTTTACATATAGATTACAATAATGTACAACTCTTCCCCACAGTGGTTTGAAACCACGGGGACCTGCCAATTCCTTCCCCTCAATCATATACATCATCAAACATCAAATGTGTTTGTTCCTAATACAGCTCTGAAAAAGAGTCTGTCACTGTTGCCTTCTCAGACGGAGAGATGTGTAATAGGGACACACATTACATTGGCTTCATATTCACTGTAGAAAGTTCCCAGATTAGTAAAAAAATATTTCATCTATAGAAAATGCCCTTCTGAAAAGCAACCAGGGCTCTGTTAAGGCCACACCCAGGCTTTCCATTTTGCTGCTGTAGCAAGACAGATCAAAAACAAACCCAAAACAATGTTTTTATGTCCCAGAAAGCAGCTACTAGCACCTGTGCTTATTTTACAGCAGCCTGGTGTATCAGGAAAGTGCTGAGAACAGCATAGGGACTTCTCAAAACATGCTTCTGATTCAATGGGGCTCAGTTGGCACAGTGAAAAACTCAGTGTCCTCCTGTTCCACCCAGGGGGACAACGGGAAGCCTGCTATACCACGACAACCACCCTTCCCTGCAGAACGATGATGGATGCTCCAGTGATGGGTACACTGAAACCAACCCCTGAAACAGCACACCCTTCTCCCACAGGGCTTCTACCAACAAGCTCCCACCAATTCCTCTGCGAGTCTGTGGGATACCAAGTGCACATCTGGTGGCTTAATCAGAAAGTCCAACTACTTTGCCCCATGAGGCAAGCCAAGCGAGAGCAGAGCCAGCCCTCCACCAGTCCGAGGCACTGGGAGACTTTCTGCCGTAGCAGAGAGAGGACAGCCAGTGAGAGATTCCTCCAGCAAACCCAACTCATCACACAGGAAAACACTACTGCCTGGCACAGAGTCTTCTGGCCGAGGTTTTTACCAGGGCTCCTCTTTGGACATGGGTTACTCCAGATGGTCCAAGGCAGGGTCAGGTTTGTAGGAAGAGCCATGGCACATAATAGGATTACTATTTTTAAACTCTTCCTGTTGCAGCCAGATGCCGGTTGCCCTTTCTTCCCAGATGGGCAGCCCCTTCTGCCCAAGGCATGATGTGCAGGGAAACTGAATCCAACATGCTCCATTCTCTTCTCTGCTGGGGTGGGAAGTGAAGTCAGAACCCAATGTTCAAAACCTGAAGGACACTAGGAAGAAGAAAAATAAGAGTGACTGGTTAGAGCTCCGCTTCAGTGGGAATCCTGGATGCATAGATAAGGAGTTAATTACTACCAATCTGCCCCTACTGAACAAACAGACCACAAGAGACCTTGATCAACAGAGTCAAGTGGAAGATGCAATTGCTCAGCTCCAAGCTTCGGAGTATGACTGAGACAGAAAGACAGAAAGGTCAACAGTAAGTATTCCTCCTGTAAGCTGACAGCACCAACAAGGCTCTGCAAGATAGGGAAGTTTAAGGAAGGACTTGGCTAACATCAGAGGCATTGCAGGAAAGCAGCAAGGAAGAGGAAAATTACTCCTCACCTTAAACAACCACAAATACCAATTGGTAGGGAAAAGCTGAAAAATAGACTTTTAAAGACCACACACAAACTGTTTATGCTCACCCACTTAAAGAAATCCTGTCTCTACCTACCAAATAAGTAAACATTTTTAGATATCTCAATCCCCCAAAAGCCTGAAGTTCTCTTCTCAGGTCTTCTGCCTCACCTCAATAAAGCTGTCACAACTCATTCAAGCAAGCCTTGGAATAAGTCTAAGCAGACTTGGGACACTGACATAAAACCACCACTGTAGGTATATGATCCATGTTGAAAGGCAAAACAGTGAGATAAATGTAGGGCACCCATCAGCTGCATTCAGTAACAGTGAGCATGAAATAAACCTGTGAAAAGGAAAAGAAAACCTACAAGAGGGAATCAGCCACAAACAAGAAAAGACAGTAAGTTAAAACAGAAGCCAGAGCAACGGGCTGCTTTGGGAGATTGCAAGTTTATGAGGGGTTTATTTATTTATGTTCTATCAGACAAAAATCCAATGTTTGAAGCAAAGGGAATTTGACAGAGCAAGAAAAGCATGAATCCAGACCAAAGTGAGCAAGGGATAAAGAGTTCTCCAGACTCTGAAGTGATAGGGAGTCTAACTGAACAACTATCAATAATTAACTAACATCAACCAAAAGAGTAGATGGATTTTACACTCACCAATAAGACAAAAACTATAGCACTTTACAAAAAAGGCAGCTCTATGCTTACTGTCTTCTGTGGTTAATAGCTCAGTTTGTGGGTGCTGCATTACTGCTGGGCAGAGACAAAGTTTCAATGTTTGATCTCTAATCTCAATGCAAAGAAACACAGGCAAGGTTCAAACAGACTCCTGGTGAAGCTGTGGGCAAGCTCTTTGGCATTTAACTTGCAAGAAGAGGATAAAATCATGGGAGCTTTGAGCACCAAGGGTAACAACAACTAGGTGGTATCTTCCTAAGTGCTGCAGATAAGACTAAGTACTCTTTGCTAAAGATATCCTCTTGTCTACAAAGAGAAATATTTCCCAGTTCACTTTCATTCTGGCTGCTCAAATCAGAATGTGATCACTGTTATCAATTGATAAACAGTTTTTACTCACCATAATCGACCCAGAAGGCCACTGAGTTAAGGCCACGGGAACTACTCAGAACAGCTTTATGTTAGTGATCACTTAAGTTTTAGTGATTAGCTTTTGCCAGTATGAATTTAACACAGAGAAAAACACAGTAATAGAAAGAATATGAAAAGAAAAGCGCCTGCCATACCAGAGCAATATATAGCTTTCCCTGAACAGTGATTTCCAAACAGGGATCCTAGGAACTCACTGCAGTAAGGGAGAACTGCCACAGTCTTGACCCTCTCACAGACACTGATGTCTGCAGCTCACTTGGTTTTGTAACTTGTTAATTTGAGAAAATATTATGCCTTCTTTTCCCAGGAACACACTCCTATTTCTTACCATATGTGCTCCACTCCCCCTTTGCAAGAAACCTGATCCACCTCTCTGTCTGGGCAGCCTTTTGCACAATACTTGCTCTCCTTTGGGGAAAAAGCTCCCCCTCATCCCACTCCATGGACTCCAGGCAAAATAGAAAAGCTCTGCAAAACTCAGAAAAGGCAAGCATAACCTAAGGACAGAATAAAAGGCTTGAAGTGAAGCACACTGACAGGGTGTGGCCTCTCTTCCTGGGGCAGTGCTGCTGTGACCAGAGCATGGAGACGTACGTGGGAGCTACGCTTTCTGCTCAAACACAATAGTGGTTCAGAACTCGTTCCAGATCTCACTCCTTCATGTCCAGCACATTTCCCAGAAAGTATCACCGCAACTTCATGTGTGGAACAAAGAAAATCCAGGGGTTTTAACATCAGTAGCTCCTCGGTTTTGATTAAGCAATTCACACAGAATGTAACATGGAACAAGAACATAACCACGCTTTTAAGAGCTCCTATTCTCCCTCTTAAGCACTTGATTATATCCACATCTTCAACAGTAATAGACCCTACCCTTTGATAAATAATTCCTCAGCTTCTCTGCTTTACACTCTTAAAAAACAATCTATACCTGGTATGCTGCAAAAAGAGGTCTTGTCTACCTTGCCCAAGTGTTCAGGACAGCTTGTATATGTTTTGAAAACACTTCTGTGAAAAATATTTCATCCCTGAAAAGTCCACAAATATAATGCCCTGCCATAGCATGGCATAAAAGCAAAAGAGCAAACCCTAACAAACAAAACCCACAACACAAAAGCTCAGAACAATATCCAGTGGAAATACTGCTCAAAAAGCCACAGCCTATGTCACCAACTTGCCAACAGTCCTAACACAGAAGGACTGTGTTTTGTACCCTAATTTTGTCAACCAGATTTGTCTTTAAAATCGAAATTGAGTTTCTGTATTTCACCTGAAGGTAAGATATTCAATTTAAGACACTCAGTAATCCAGCAAGTTAGCACACATCACTATAAACAGCCCCATAAGGAAAGAGAAAAGCTTGGGTGATCCTCCTTTCCCTACAATAAGGAGATCTGTTACGTACAAACAGAAGAACACTACCAAGAAATGACACCCTAAGCAGTGGGATGTGACTTGGAATAAGAGGGAGTTAAATTGTGTTTAAAACCTCAATATATAGTGGTGCATCGATATGTTCACACAGTTTACGTAACAGCAGCTCAAAGGACAGCATTTTACTCTGTCTAAACTCAATACACTTGTAGAAAATGCCTGCACTGACAGAGGTCATCTGGTCCAAACCACGTCCAAGTTACTCAGGTGCCTAGGAAAGAGTACTAAGGTGAAGTAGACAATAATTTCTGTCCCCATGATTTTGAAGCTCAAGGGCTTCCCACCCAGAAGCAGTATCTGCAGTTTGCCCTTACTTCTGCCTGCTCAGCTGGACAGTATTAGCAGTTGAATTTGCAACACTAACAAATACCACATCTGCCTCCTAAAAAGGAAATATTCTTGGCAAGGCTTCCATTTTTCAACCAACATCCAGCCTATGCTCCAGTCTGTCCACTTTCCTCCTCCAAGTTCCAAGTGTGAAGCAGACCTTCAGCTCCAGCTCCCTAATTCTTCTACTGCCTCTGGTTTAAGTGTTTCAAATCAGGGTGTCACAGCCTCAAAAAATTAGGTATTTTTAAGTCTTGCTGTCATATCCACTATTTGCCAGACTGACTCTATTTGTGCAAATATGATGAATTGCTGAAGAGGCAGCTTTGCTGTGCATGGGATAGCACTAACACATCCTTCTTCCACCTCCATCCACACTGCAGACTCCTGTTTCCTATTCTAATAATGGCAAGCAATTCAGTAATTAATGCTGGTGAGCCAGCTTACCTGACTTCACAGACACTATCCCAGGTAAGGGCAGGGCAGAAGGTGTGATAAGAGTAACTGTGACCTGCTACACCCAGACCAAAGCAGACAGTCATGACACGGACACGCTTGGCTACTACGCACACTAAAGAATTCTGCAGGGATAATAGTAACCTGGATAGAAACACAGTACGTGCTTGGTTCAGTTCAACCACTCCCTAGGTATTGGTGGATGTCTTTATTTGTGGAACCAGCACATGCTCTCACGTCAACTGCAAGCACTGTCTGATGTCCTGTGATGGAGTCATCTTGGGTGACAGGAGACAACAGGATTTTCATTCATGTTGCTGTTCTATTTCATAAAGGAGCTGACTACTTGGTAAGTTAAATCCACCTACCTTTAAGCAGCTTTTTCTCCTCCTAAAAAGGACCATGACTCTTCCAAAAGTTTTTACTATGCCTTCAAAAAGGTTCCTTTGACTGCTGCAGAGTTGGACACAGGAACCATCCTAGACAGGGCTGTTTCCACAATTGAGCTGTAGCATTTTACACAACTACACCTACCTTTTTGTGCTCCTGAAGTTAACTTGGTACCCAGGTATGGTTGGAGGCCTGTGAGGTGCTGGGATAGCTGGGAGTAGGCAGAATAGGTTCAAAATTAAAGTCCAGTCCTCCATCCATCAGTTCACTGTTGATTATATAATCCATATCACATTCAAGGTTCTCCATGTACATGTCAATGTCCAGGTCAGTGGGCAGCCTGTCCTGGTTCACTCCCAAGGGAGCAGGGCTGGCAGATGAAAGGAGCACTGGACTGCCCAGCTGGACTGACTGGGCAGCTGTTGCAGAAACTGGAGCCTTCAAACTGGTGATGCTGGCAGTGTTTTGAGGAGATGTCACTATGGGAAGTGTTGATGGCAAAACACCGGCACCAACTGGTTCTGCCTGCTGCTCTGCAGGCTTTCCTCGTGGATTGCCTGAGCTCATCTTACTCTGGGCAGCTTGTCCACCCAGAAGCAGAAGAGTTCGGCTGCTCATCCTGTTACCAGTCTGTGGGAGAACTGGATCCACCTGAGTCATCATAACATCCCTTGGAGGCGGAGAGCTGGGTGTCAGAAGAGCTTCCAAGGTCTGAGGGGCAGAGAAATGGCTGACAGAACTTTGCAGTGAAATATCAACAGGGTTAAACAGGGAGTTGCCAAAAGTCTGACCAGCTGCATTTGGGCTCTGCAAGGAAAAGCTGGAATCTCTCTGGATCTGACCACTCGAGGCAGATTGCTGAGCAGATAGCACAGATGAGCTGGGAGACATCAAATTTAACCCATCGATGAGCTCAAGCTCCTCAGTCACAGTTGGTGGAACGTTGCTGGATGCACTGGAGTACACGAGAGAAGGAAGCAGCTCTTCGTCATGGAGGTCATCCTGCTCTGTCAGGATAGGAGAAAGCCTGGCACTAATGGTGCTTGCATTGGAACTGGTTCGAGGCCGGAAGGTGTTCCACACATCAGAGTCCTCATTGCTTCTTGAGGATGGGCTACCAGGCCACTTAGAAAATTGGGAGCCAGGACTGTCAGCAGAGGATTCTGGTGCAGACTGGAGAGGAGGCTTCTTCCTGGATGCTTTACCTCTGACTTTTGCAAGTTTGCTGCTGTTGTCCATGGAGGCAGCTCTTCTCCTTGGTGCTTTTCCACTTTTGCCACCCTCAGGATTGAGCATCCACCAAGAGCTCTTCCCTGTGGCTTCATTATGGACTTTAATAAACTTGCTGTGCAGGGACAGGTTATGTCGAATAGAGTNAAAAAAAAAAAAGAAATAAAACCCACAAAATGTGAGGACCTGACAGCTGACACACCTCCCACCTCACAAGCTTAAACACATTCAGACAGTATCCAGAGAAGGAAGTTATAACAAAAAGCTATCCATAAAAACCTATTTCTGTCTGAACATGCTTTGCAGCACTAGCAAGCAGTGCCATGTTACACTGCAATATCAAGGGTGAAGCTACCATGACAACTAGCAGCTTTCAACTAGCAAAATACTAACACAAAAGAACTTTAAAAAACATACAGAATCTGCAAAAAATTAGGCATATCACAGAGCAAGTAAACAAGTTCTCAAATACAACCTGCCAAAACGAGCCTACCTGAATTAGAGCTATTGCTGTTCCTACCCTTTTGTCAACCCCTTTACCCAGCATAAGCCTGGCTCATTTTTTTAATGTTTATATGGACAGTTTTCAGTCAGACTCAAGCAGAGCATAACAGTGAATCCAACAGGCTGGGTAAAGAGACACGGCAAAATGCTTCTATTCAGCGTGCCCATTAACATCTCCATCCCCAAACTGGAGAGACAAGAGAGAAACTTCAAGGAACAAGAATCCTAGAATCCTGGAGACTGCCAGGCTCCCTCTGCAAGGAGGCTGTGTGCTTTCCCTGGTGCATGTTCCTGACAGGGTAAGATGTTCAGTGGATACTGCACTCCCACACAGTGCACGCCAATTTTAGCCTCTACCATCTTTCTGCTGGGTAAGACACACGTTCCTTACGTCTCCCAGTTCCCTCCTTTTGGTTTAGCTTTGCTGAAAACTGCAAGCCAACATGTCTGTACACCATCATTAAACTCAATTTTTGTCCTGCAACTGAAACTCCCCAGTATTTTAGAATCTGGAAGCAACAATTTCATTGTTTGAACAGATCCTCCATAAACTCCCCCTGAGGCCTACGCATTTATTTGATATCTGCACTTAATTTGTTCAGACGGCTAAATTACAGACCATTAAAAGGTGCTGCATTGGAAACACAACAGGGGTCCAAGCACAACATCTTTTTCATATAAACTAAAAGTTATATAACAACCTTCAGCGTTCATGAATACTCTCTTAATTCTGAACAAATTAACTGTGCTTTTATCATCTTTTTCCACCAACTCTCAACACAGTTGTTTCCTCTCTGCTGCTTTCTCTCTCCCCACCCTTTTCCTCTCGGAAAAGTCCTCTCCATGCTAATTTTGGCCACCTCACCAAAAGCACTATCCTAGAAAAAAGTAGACACGGATAGATAAACAATACAGGCAAAGCAGAAAGGTTTCATGGAGATTGAAGGAGATCTGAGAATCATCCTGGCTTAGCTTTCATTTTAACCTTTGGCTGTTAAGGATTTGGAGAAGACTGGCTGCTTGCTGCAACTGGTATCAAAGAATACACATGTTCTTAATTGGAGAGTGACTGCAGAGCTAGAACCTGATGGAACATGTGTCAGTCAATGCTCTTACACAGTTTTATTTGAGCTGCTCACAGTAATAGCTGTACAATAGTCCTGCCTGGCATCTTCTCTAAACAAAGCTTTCCTTTCCTTCAAATGTTGAAACAAGTAATTCAGACTGGTGCACTGTCTCCTGCAAGGCTGCTGCTTTCATTTCCAAAGAAACCCACCCTTTTTCCCAGGTAAACATGCAGAACTTTGAATACACACTGCTGCAGCAAAAAGAACCACTAAGTTGTCACTAATTCTTCATTTATTCTCCTGAAAGTAGTCTGTGAACTCATGATGGCATCTTGGTTATCATAAGAGACAATCTGTGTAACTAATTTTTGGCTGAAAAGCAGCTTGAATTAAGACATCTTGGAATAAGATTCACATGAGCAAAATGAAGTCTGGTACCTTTTATGAAACAGTCTCAAAGTGATTTTACAAGTTACTGCTGAACTGACATAATGGCTAAGCTGTAGAAACAGATAATTGCTGTACCACTCCTTCCTTCCTCATCTTCAAACTCTCATCCTTCCGTAACACAAGCATCTGTGACCGTATAAGCCAGTTCAGAGAGCAAACCAAACTGAAAAGCAGCCTTATCCTTCCTTGGAAACTACTCTCCCTGCCTCTTACCTCTGTTTTTTGAACTACCTCACCATGGGGGTCAAGCACGGAAAACTAAAGAAGAGAACAGAACATGTAGTTGGAGGCAGAGAAAAAAACCCGAATATTTCTTTCAAGAGGGTAAAGGTTAACTGTTATCTGAAGTGCAATGCCGCAGTTATCGCTTTTGCACCTCTCCTGCAGACTGTGGGAGGCAGCTCAGCACTGCACTGCAGCACTCCGAGCCCTAACTCACCTGCAGGACCCAGCTTGCCTGCAGGCTCGAGCCCAGTGTCCCAAACTCCAACTGAATCCATGCACTCACCAGCCTGGGTGCTGCGGGACAGACAGCACCAGAATGCACCTGCTAGAGTGATTCAATACACCTAACACCCTCAAATCTCACTGAAAAAGCCAGAGACAGATCAATCATGCTAAAATAATCACAGAACTGCAAGTCAGACCTGACAGAAGAGGAAATGACAGAGTTCAGTCACCCGGGCAACCCTGACATATTTCCTTTCTCAATGTTAAGCAACCCACATCAGAAACATACAGATGACATTAACTTTTTAGATGCTCAACTTCAGCAGTGTGGGAGGCTCCCAGTCGGTCTAAGCGTCTTGAAAACACACAAGGTCTTGACTCTGCAACTCTTTGATCATAAAGAAGCATGACCTGAAGGAAGACGTGCAGGCAGGAATCCTTCAAATCCTTAAAAACATCTTCAGCCACTAGTTAGGGACGGTTATTGCCATTTATTTAGGTATCTTACACTGGTACTTATGGCTGCATGTTAAGCATTGCCATAAAAAAACGACAGCCTGTGTCTCTAAATCCATCACAGATCAAAGATGATTCCTGCAAACCACACTCAGACAAAATTAATCTGAAATTAAAGACATATAGTATGCAAAAAAATCAAGTTTGGCTAGAGACATTTATTGTACACTGAAGGGTGGACCATCCCCAAGGTCATAACCACTGTGTCTTAGGATATATGGACTAGCCACAGAAGTGTGGCTAGCAGCTTATGCAAACTAGTCCCTAAATCTTAGTTACTAGAACATTAAGTAGTCTTCTTCGATAAAATCTCCTAGCCACAGTTCAAGGAGAGCAGCACTTCTCACCATGAAACCAGGCCTGCCCCTACACCAACATTAGTGCTGCTGTGGATCCTGCCCAGCACCAAACTGCTTTGGTCTCGCATCAGGGAATTAGCCACAGGAGCTGGTAGCACAGCCAAGCCATTCTCCTGCCCGGTCAGCCTCGTGGGCAACTGCCACAGATACCATGGAAAATGCTAAGGTGAAGTGAATACAGAAGACTGCAGGCCACTGACAACCTTTCCAGGGGACTATACAGCTTTGCAGGTACAGCTGAGGTTCCCTACCACAAAACTGAAGTTTACAGGAGCAGAAGGAGACTCTTGTGCCCTGCCCAGCAGAGTTCATCGATGCAGCAGTCATGCACGGCCTGTGCTAGCAGAGCACTCAGGGCCAAGCACAAGCTATACTCAGAAAGACAAGACACAGCAGCTACCCTTCCAGGAGAAACAGTGGCTTCCCTCCTTGCCTGGCCATTCTCCCAGGAAACATCAAGTTTAAACTACAAAACACAGAGGATCAGATTTCTTAACAAAAAGTCTCTCCAAAGAATGAGTGACAGAAGAAAAAAAAAAAAAAAATGCAATCACTGCAGCTGCCTGTAATAGACTCTCACTGCCTTGGAGGCATACAAAGCACTTGGTCTCATCCCAGTGCAGGGCCGTGTTCCACTGCCAGGCCTATAATTGTGCTGAATTATCATTTGCCATGGCATTCTTGGGAGGCTGCAAGGGGAAAACTCCGCCTGCGGTATTTGTCACTGCTTGTCTCAGCCACTTGGCTCCAAAGGCTTCAGGGAAAAGTCTTCTTTGTAGAGATTTTGCACCAGCAAGTAAACAACTGCTCCAGAGCCAGGGAGTTGAAACACTTCCCCAGCAACCCCTTTCCAGAAGGCACACACGAGCACAGACGTCAAGCTCAGCAGACGGGGATCTCTATCTTGGGAAGAATATTTTCCTTCCTGTAATCTTCCAGTGGGAGGCCAGAAGAAGATGATCACAGCTCTCCAAAAAGCAAAGACTGAGGCCATTTACAAGACAGGCAGGCACACAACAAAAGCTGTTCAGGATTAGATAGAGCAGAAGAAACTAGTTGGAACAAGTAATACCAGCAGCCCAGGAACAGCCTTCTCTGAGGACTGCCTGGAAAACTGGGCTGTGCTGCAAGGAATAATCACTCAGCAAAGCAGCTTTCCAGAAAAAAACTGGCAAGGAGCAGGGAAGAGTAGCAGCAAAATCCTCATGTAATTTGACTGGCATTGTATGAAGTAGATGAATTTTCACCAAAACATGAGCTTCTCCCAACTTTTGAGGGGAACAACCACACTCAACAAGGCTTAAAATTAAAAAAAAAATAAATCTCATATTTCATACTTCTTCAGGGCATTACAACAAGAAGGGCCTACTAGTGTCACTTTAAGGAAGGCTACTAAGCATATGTTGCTACATTGTGATGGTTGGCCCTCTTCACAGCTGAGTACTCATCAGTTTTCTTCCATCTAGAATACAGGACACCTGGTGACCCCACACTGGCACTACTGTCCTACTTCTGTGCACTGCCCCCAGCCTCATTTTCCACACCGAGCACTCTGCCATTCTCCCATCCACAACACTGCCATGCCCAGCTGCCTTCCTCCCACCTCACCTACTCCAGACTACATGCTGTGGCCAGACCATTTAAGGACTAATGGGATTAAAACATAAAACACTCTGTTAAGAGAAAGCTGATGGACAACATCCACCTGTGTTCACCAGGTTTCCATGCTGGACTCCTCAGTATGACATCTGGACAACCCTCATTTAGCTTCTGTTCTTTACTTCCCCCCTGCTTTAAGGCAACCCAGTCAGGCTGTCAGCAGCCGGGACAGGGAACCTCTCCCTGCAGCCAGGACTAAGCACATCACTGACACCATGAGAATGCATTTGGGCCACATGAGGTAATGGCAAGAGTCCAGCAGTTTCTACCCACCCTCAGCTACACTGGATTTGAACAGACAGAACCTCCCTCCCCTTTGCAAGGCAGCAACTTCCAAGAAATCAAAATAAACCAAAAACTAACAGAGAGCAGCACCTACAACACCATTAAAGAGTACATGTACTTAAATAAAGTACCAGTGATGACAGCAATGACACCACTATTCCAATTCAGTTTAGAACACATACTTCTTCATTTTTAGTATCAGAAGATTTAATGGGGAATCGTATCCTTTCAGGCACGTTAGCTGAGGAATAAACACTACAGGCTTTCTCAACACAGTCACAGAAAGCAGACTTTCTTCACAGACTGAGGTCAGTGGCTCTGTGTAGCAGAGACACCCCCAGACTCCACACTGTGCCTCACCTATGCACAAACCTGCACCAGGCTGAAGGCTGGGCAGAATTACATTTTGCTCAGAGCCAAGATGCTGAGCTGAAGTTTTATGTTCCCTTTTGGTTTATGGCATCCATTCAGTTTTGGCTCAGTGAGAAAACACAGGGAAATATTCTGAATGTCTTCTCAAACCATTGCAGCCTTTCAGTACCTAAAGGGGGCCTACAAGGAGTCAGGAGAGGAGCTGTTTACAAGGGTGTAGAGTGATAGGACAAAGGGGAATGGCCTCAGACTGAGAGAAGGTTTAGACTGGACATTAGGAAATCTCCCCTGTGAGGGTGGTGAGGCCCTAGCACAGGCTGCCCAGAGAAGCCGTGGCTGCCCCATCCCTGGAAGCGTTCAAGGCTAGCCTGGAAGCAAACCTGGATGCTGAAGGTATCCCTGCCCACAGCAGGGACATAGAATGATATGATCTTTAAGGTCTCCTCCATTCTGTAATCCTTTATCTTGAAATTATCATTACCAAAAGTCAAAGTAAACCCAGCACTGCCACCAGATGTTCCCGTCCAGGTAAAGGGTTTCTTAGTGAAATTAAAGTTCTCCTGATAATGATTTGGCCCCTTACTGGTTCAAGTTAAGAACCTTAAGGTTTTGACAAATCTGAGCAAAAAAAAAAAAAAATAATCTTAAAGGATACAGGGTCACACCAGCAGCTATAAAGAATCAGCCTATTTTAGGAACTTATCACTGCTTGTTAACAGATCTGACTACAGAAAAAACCAAAAAAATTGTCTGATAGTCAGCACACCAATAAACAAACTTTTCAACTTTACCAAACTAGTGTTCACATGATTTTGCATCTATTGAACTGGAATTTATTTGCAAGGCATAAAGACAGCCTGGCAGAATCTACCAGCTGCAGCACAGCAGAAATAGTCCAGAAGATGGACAGGCTTGCTTTTGTCTGCTGGCCTGTTCTCTTTCATGGAGGAGCTTCAGAGGGCCACAGGATGAGCAGTTGCTCCAACCTGAGGGAGCCCTGCACATGCTCTGCCAGGAGATCAGATATCCACAGCTCTGGGAGAGGCTGGGGACCGTCAGAGCCAGCACTGAGGCACTGAAAGCCAGTGAAGTGACTGAGCCCTCAGCCAGGTCTCCTGATCCATCTGGTCAACATTTAACATGAGCTACATGCAATATGCACATAACACAAGGCTGGAATGGAAGGCTTTTCAGGAAAATGCTGCCCACTCTAGCAAAGATTAAGAGCTAGACATCTGTTTCAGATAAACAGAACACTTGGTAATTTTTAATTCGTAATAAAGCTCCTTGAGCTGTTGCATATATATACACGCATATATATATATATATATACATGTATGAGGGTACGTATCCATGCACACATTTGAAATAAATAGGGAGTACCAGGATGCAGAGGTGCAACATCAGCTTCCCCTAATTAGTGTAACAGTGCAGAATCATTTGTTCTTTATGTTGCATACACAGGAGACATCTGATTTTTGTTTTAGTGACATGCTTTTGAAGGGTGTAAAGGACGGCTTTATTCTGTTCCTACAAAGGAAAAGACAAGAGCCTGGGGGAATACACAGTTTGTTTCACTAAGAAAGATGAGTCGTTCATAGGAGCTATGAGGAACTATACACTGTTCCTCACTATGCCAAATTTACTCATACTCATGGATGTAACAACCAGTGTAGACTGCTTCTCTGCAGGGTTTATGCACCTTACTCAAAACCCTCAACACCTTCCTCTTGCAAGTAATCTCAAAACCAAAAGGAATTATCCTCTTATCCACAGATATCCAGACTATCCTGCAGAGCACCCAGGGAAGGATTATGAAGAAGCCCCACAACACACCCTACAAGGACACTTCAGCCTCACAGGCTGGTTAATTCTTAACTTCAGTTGAATTCCTGCAGGGAAGGGACAGACTGCACACACTGCAAATCTGTCCTTTACAAGGTGCTTGAAGCACTTCAAGAACAGCAAACACCATCTTCCTCGAAAACACAGATTCTTCCGGAATTCATGGAGGTTACACCCTGGCAGTCTGTAACAGCTGCACTTCCCCCAATTGTACAGTAGAGTAGGACAGCTCTAAATTAATTATGAAACGAGTTTATGGGGTTTACATTAACTAAAGTAGATTAAGAGTTTTTAAAGGCATATCACTTTTAATTACTTATTCAAAATTCTCTATTAAACTGCACTACATACAAATAAAATGTATTATCAATTTGGCTCTGTTGAAATCAGACAGAAATGCCAGAACTCTAGAGCTGTACCACCTTCATAACATGCATCAAAATGCTAGAACTACCTTTAACAGCAGCTTCACATTTATTTCCTTTACGCAAATTCATTCACCTTGAAATTGAGACATCACTAAAGCTAAGACAACTCAAGAAGTTTTATTTTACAGATTAAAAAAACCCCAAAACATGCAAACAGAGCTTCACAGCCCTAAAAATAACAAGGAAGAATACAACCAAAAAGACAGGTCCATTCCTCAAGTGAAGACACATCTTTTGTTTATCTAGTTTGTCTTAAATATGAACTTATTAATTTTGCTCTAAGTTCAAAAAAGCAAATTGAACTGACTTGACTCACTCCCCATCTGTAAAGCTGCAAATGTCTGACCTCCCCTCACCTAAGGCATCTGAATGCAAACAGACTAAGATCAGTAAAGCAAACAAAATCTCTTGCAAACCTATATAACTGTGAGTTAACAGAAAGAAAGACTCAAAGTAAGTTCCATGGTCACACATCCTGCCAAGCTCTGCCAACCGGATTTTGAGAGTGAGCAGGAAAGAAAATGTATTTCTATCATGGTTTTCTGTTTTCTGGTTAAAGTCAAGAGCTCTAAACCGCCCTAATCATAAGACAGGCTGATTCCCACCACAGTTGTTGTTGCTCTGCCCGGCCTCATCTTTCCTGGCAAGAAGTTTCTTTTTCTTCTCCTAAAGCCAGAATTAGTCTGTTCCCAGGCTGAAAAAAATACACTAAAAAGTCAATCACAGAAAAGCTATGACAGCATCTGAGCAGGAATCTCATTCTCACAGTAAACTTTTGAAATTTAAATCTACCTGTACATGTCCCAAAAGTGACACATTATTAAAAGACAGAGTAAAACCAAAGACTGATGGTCCCATTACATGTGAATGGATAGAACAGAAGAACAGCCATAGTAAATCAAGCCAGAAATGTACTTATTCCAGCATCCAGTCCTGGAATATAGGACATCTCACTACATTCCACCTTCACCACGGTGTCTGGGGAGCATTTCAGAAGCCACACTGAACTTTAATCTCAGGCACTGCTGCCAAAGATATACTCAGACATATTCCTTACAAGAAAATGCATCAGTTCTGTCAAATCAACATGACTGCATGCAGGAGCAGCAAGACCAGGAGAGCAGCCCTAGCCTGAGAAAACAAGAACTATCTTCCAGTAAGAACACCAAAACCCAAGCACTGTTCCAAATCAGAACTTACTATGCAGGATTCAACCTACACATAGGAGTAACAGAAAATAATCCATATTAATTAAACTAGATGCCCTCTCTAGGAACTGTCAATGAATGACAAATGGGAAAGGTGAAAAGTTTTGTACTGACATGTGACAGCTGCATCCCTCTTACCGTGTTTCTACCCTGGAGCAAATGTTTGCACTCACACCACCACGTGGTGTGCCACTTCAAAGAGCTGAGCCAGCTGAAAGCTAACCTACCAGAAACAGACGTTTATTTATTTATTTATTGTTTGAAATTAACTCTCTGTCCTCACCTACAGCTCAGTCAGACATGCAGAGGAACACGTGGCTGGAGTCACGACAGCCCAAAGCCCCAAACTGTGCTGGCTGAACCTCCTGCAGAACTGCAGCAAGGATGAATTGCTAATAAATACTGCAAACAAGAGTGTAATTCCAGTCTGTACTGAGAGCAACAGATCACACTCTTTAGAGTCCAGTCTCCATGGCATCCACTCCGATACATCAGAGCAGACTGAGGGGCTATTTTGCAAGCCAGCTCTCACATTTCGCTTCCTCTTTGCTGAAGTTCTTTAGACTAAAGATAAGGGAACACGAGGTCGCCACAGGCAGAGGACTGAAACACAGCTCAGCACACGCCTATTTCCAGAAGGAGAGAGGACACTGCTAAGCCTTTAGAGCATTATATTGCTTTCCCTCTTCCGAACTCCAGCAGAGACCCCTATCACGGTCCTGGAAACAGGACCCTTTTTCAAGAGACCTTCTTGAAAGCCAAGCACGCCTGTTATGACAGAGTTATTTATATTGAGCTTTAGCACAGTCACGTGACAAAAATCTGCGGCCTTATGATTAAAAACCCTTCAACCGAGGCTTTACCCCGCACAGAAACTTGGACACAGCCTGTTAAATGACTCTCCCTTCTCTCCTGGAAAAGTTTCTAAACGCAAGGAACGCAAGGGGCAGCCTCGCAGGGCCATGCCATAACCACCTCCAGCAGCTGCTCCAACTGCACACAGCTTGGGCTAGGTCTGAGAAGATCCCGGAACTCTCAGCAGAGCTAAAGCCCAGGCTCTGTAGCGTGGGCACCACGTGCTGGCACCGACGCCCTGACTGCAAACGAGCAGCAGCAACAGGTGGAGCACGGAGCGGGCAGCGGGGCGGGCCGGCGCACCGGGGAGGCGCCTCCGCAGCCGCTCCTCGCCCGGCCCGGCCCCGGCACACAAGGCCTGTCCCTCCCGCCCCGGCCCGCCACGCACCTTCCAGCCAGCGGAGCTGTTACTGTCACCCTTGTCCTTGAAGTAGGGGACGGAGCGTACCATCCACTCGTAGATCTGCGCCAGCGTGAGCCGCTTCTCGGGGGCGCTCTCGATAGCCTGGCTGATGAGCTCAGCGTAGGACTGGTTGCCCCAGGCATTGCGCCGGGAGCCGCCCTTCCGCGCCGCNTCAAAGTCAGGGTCAATATCCGGCGACGCCGCGGCCCCAGCCGGCTCCGCCATGGGCGCCGCGTCAGCCCCGCCGGGAGCGCTGGGCCCGCCACCCCTTTGTGCGCCCCGGGCCCGCCGCCGCGCCGCTCTGTTTACCAGGGAGCAGCGCCGCTTCCCGCGCCTGCGCGCGCGGGGCACGCCGGGAGCGGTAGTCCCGCCGAGGCGTCAGAGGGCAGCCAGGAGCGGTCGGCGGACTACAGTACCCAGGGTTCCCTGCGGCGGAAGGCGGGGCGTATCCCCCTACGAGTGAGCGTGGCAGGCGGTGCGTTGATGTGACTACAGCTCCCAGCGGGCACAACGGTGGCTACGCTTACATAACCCACCAGGCCTGGTACGGCCCTGGTCCCCCCTCGATGGCGGAGCGGTGATAGCAACGTAGTAGCGGCAGCCCTGAGGCGGTCGCAGCTCCTCCGCGCGCCGTGGCATTCCGGGTCGGGTCAGGAACCCTTCGCCATCCCGTCACGGATGGGAGCCTATTTCCGGGACACGCCCTGGCGTAAGGCGTGATGGGTCTGCGTCCCGATCTGCCTATCAGAGCGGCGGCAACCATGTTCTGGGGCCTTGCGCTCCCTGCACTGTACAGCGTCCGGGGCTGGCTACAAGCCAGACGCTGTATGACGTAGTCGCTATGTATGTTTCTTGGTCCCGCGGCCCGGTTTCCAGCCGGGCGCTTAGCGTGGCCGCCTCAGCTTTGGCCTTTGCCCTGTCTCACGGGGGCTCGGCCAGGACAGCTCAGGCGACGCGGAGCAACGCTGGGAGCAAGCCTGCCATGCAGGTTCTGGGGTGGGCCAAACGAGCCCCGCGGGCTGAATACCCGCTGCGCTTATTCAGGGGGTGGCCGCGCGGCGGCGCTGTCAGGGCCGTGGCTGGGCGGCCCTGAACCCTGGATAACTACCGCTTTATGCGGGCACTATGCGGGCGTCATGATGCTATGCGCGGGCGGGGTGGTGGCTGAGGGGCCCCGAACCCTGGATAGCTGTCGGATTATGTAGGCGGCGGGCGGGCCCCGTGCGGCTATGCGCGGGCGGGGAGGGCTGCGGTAGCGGGCGGGCCGGGCGGGGCGGCGGCACCACCATGTCGGAGGCGGCGGTGGCGGACACACGGCGCCTCAACGCGAAGCCGCAGGACCTCACGGACGCGTACGGGCCGCCTAGCAACTTCCTTGAGATCGACATCTTCAACCCACAGACCGTGGGCATGGGCCGCGCCAGATACACCAGCTACGAGCTCCGCATGCGGGTGCGGCCCCCATCGGGCCTGCGGGGCTGGGCTGCCCGGTGCGCGGGTGTGCGGCCCGGGGAGGGGCGGCAGCGCTCGGGACGCGGTAGCCGAGGGACGTCGGCCGGATAGGGCCTGGGTGGTGCCGCTGTTGGGCAGCGGCGGGCGGAGGAGGCGAAGCCCCGGGCAGCGCCGGGCTGGGGCGAGCAGCGCGCCCGAGGGGCTCAAGGTCAGAGCTGATGGGTTCGCCGGGGCCGCTCAGCATCCAGTGGGGGCTGGTGCGCACTGGGACAGGGAGGTGCTGCCTCAGCAGGATCCTGCAGCCGTCCCTTCTGTAGAGCCCCGCTGGGTGGTTGCTGAGCAGGGCATGGCTGCACGTAGCTGCTTATCTCAAGCAGGGGAGGAGAGCTGGGTGGTAGTATCTTGGGACTTGCTCACACTGCAGGCTGGCTGCTTTTCCAAGCGCCCATGACCCAGGAGTGTGCATAGCAGGCTGAGCAGGGTTCTCTTTATTGGGCCTTAAACGAGCTATACTGGGGACCCCTTCACAGCTCTGCGTCTGATAGGTGGGGAGAATAAAACTGAGCTTCCCCTAAAACGAGCTCCCTTTAGCATGTGTTGTGCTGCTGATTTGACCTTTGTTTATAGCGTAATTCAACTCCTCTAGTCTCCGCTGCCTTTCAGAAGAATTGGTGTTTGCTTTTTGCTGCTCCGGTGCTTGGCTCCCATCAGCCTGCAGGTGGCAGTGGAAACCTCTTAGTCCCACTGAAACAAGCGGAGACGCTCTGAAAGCAGCTGGGTTTATTTCACAGACCTCATAAAAACACAGTTAATTGTGTTGCAGTCATGTCTGAGTGCTGCCCATCAGAAGGTTTTGCTTCCTCAGTTCCTGGAATGAACTCTGTTGATGAGGTAAAGTTAAAGTTAATGCAGCTGTCATTTGTTGGACTCCAGTGACAGGGGAGAAAGGTGAGGAATTGCTGCACATTTCTGCAGTGACACAAGGTGGGCATGAAGACCCTGTTAGGGTAGGTGCTCTGTGTTGGGAGAAGACTGTAGATGAGGTTTGGCCTTGAACAGTTGCTGGGGCAAGATTTCCTCACTTAGTTCTTCCATGGAGATGCCAGTGTCAGGTCAGATATGTTCTTTTGCTCTGCAAGCTGCTGGTGTGAACCTCTCTTGTAGATCACTTCAAAATGGAGTAAACTTGGAGGGAAAAAAAAAATCATTCTCCTGACAATCATATTGTCAGCATTGATTCTAGTGTGTGCCCCTGGCACAGTGTTCTGGAAGAGGGAGTATTCCAGAAATTGTCACTTAAGGAAGAGGGAATGGCTGGCACTGAGTAGACTGGCTTGATTGGATTTGAAGGATTTTCGCTTGTGCTGTCTTGAATAAGAAGTTGAGTGTTCCAATCACGCATCCTTCTCAGAAGGTTTGATTTTCTCATTGCAGGTTTCAGTTACATGTTGAAATACTGTCTGGCTTCTAGAGCAACCTGCAAATTAACTACTTTGCTTCATTACAGACAAACCTCCCCATCTTCAAATTGAAGGAGTCATGTGTGAGGAGACGATACAGTGACTTTGAGTGGCTGAAGAATGAGCTGGAAAGAGACAGTAAGGTAAGGCCTGGCTCAGACCTCCCTATTCCTTAAGACAGGACATGGGAACAGTTGCAGCAATAACCTTGAGATTCGCAGAAGTGAGACTGTGGTGGTGGATGCTGCCCCCAGACACTTAAATCCAGGGATTAAACTGAGGTTCCTATACTCTAGTTTGGTGCAAGGAGAAATCCCAGCTAGATATTCTCAAGAGGTCACAGATGCACAAAAGTTTACTGACAAAAATGTAGAAAATTAAGGAATTTTGGCAAAGGACTAAATACACTTATAAAACACTTATTATAATGTTACTTAGCATTAATTTACTCTTAACTTAGCATAAATTTATCCCACTTAACTTAGAAACCTTTAAAACCTTAAGTTGCTATGTTACCCAAAAAGTTACATGAAAAGAGGATTAGAAGGAGAAGAAAGAGGGAGACAGAAGAGGTCAAGAGAAATCCACGTAGCTACCAGCTCCTAGGGTTGCAGCATGGGTGAGAGGGAACCTCTAGGAGAAGGCAGGGGCCAGACAAGTAGGTCCCTCATGGGGGCTTTTAAGCCCCAGGGCCTTCATGGCCCCCTGCCGAGGTGGAGCTTCTGGTCACTCAGCCACTCAGGGGGTGGGTTAGTGCTGCCCATGGTGAGTGATTGATGAACAGCTCTGCCAGGGCTGGGATGCTGGCTCTGGCCTGGGGTGTGGAGCATTTAACTGTCTCACCTTCACAAGACCTGATCTGCTTCTTCCACCAAACACACACACAGGCATTTGCCAAGCATCCCAAAATGTTTTGAGACATGAAACTTACCCAGTCTCTGACAATGGGCACCTTCCGGGCTCTGTCCATGTGATGGCACTGGAGATGAGCATCATACAGCAAAGGATATCTGCTTGCAGGTGGCTCTTCTGCTCATGGGGTGATTCTGTGCTTTCAGATTGTAGTGCCACCACTGCCTGGAAAAGCTTTGAAACGACAGCTTCCCTTCCGAGGAGATGAAGGCATCTTTGAGGAGTCTTTCATCGAGGAGCGGAGACAGGGCCTAGAACAGTTTATTAACAAGTAAGCTTGATGTCCTGTTTTGCTGTGTGCTGCCTCTAGCTGTTGCTGGGCCGTGGGTTGACTGAGAGAGTCTTGAGTCTTGACCTGCTGCTGGCAGGTACAAGTGCTGGAGGGTGGTGCCTGCAGCCACATAATGAAACTGGAACTGGAGCAAGTCCTGCCCTAAGTGGGGGTTGTACTTTGTGCTCTCTCCTGAGAGTGTAGTGCGTATTATGAGAACAGCTGTGCTACAGGGACCCACCAACACGGTACTGTTGGTTCAGGGCACACCGTGGAAGGGAATAGCCTGCGCTCAAGCACCTCTTACTGGTCCTGTGGCAGAGCGACGCGTGACCTTGGGCTGAGTGCAGTGCAGGTGTGCTGAGCTGTCCGCCTGACTCCCTCCTACAGGCATCAGAGGCGTGGGGGTTCTTGGAGGCAGCTGTGCTAACCTCCACATCTGATTTTCTTCCAGAATTGCTGGACACCCACTGGCACAGAACGAGCGCTGCTTACATATGTTCCTGCAAGAGGAGACTATTGATAGGAATTACGTCCCAGGGAAAGTGCGCCAGTAGGAGCACCTGGCACTGTCTTCCTCCATTCCACCCTCCCTCCTGCAAAAATGACATTTATTTTTACACTAAATCTGTCTTCTCTGAACCAGCTTTTCCTCTCTTGAACCTCCCAGTTTGTTCAGTATTTTACTCTTTTGTAACTGGCAGCAGTTTGTTCTACTAGGCTGTGGTCGTGGCCTAAAGATGTGAAGATTTATGCAAGTGAGCGCATTGTCCCACATCTAGGGGCAGATGTGGATAGGTGTGGAGCAGGAACTTGCTAATGGCGTTCTGGTGTAGGAGCTGCCTCTCTCCCTGTACAGGAAGGTATGAGATGACCTTCACTCCCTTGTCTGTGCAGCCCCAAGCATCTCTGCAGGAGACTTTGAAGAATAGCAGTTGTCATGTTGGTCAGTGATTATATCAGGTATTAGAGTTTTAGTAAGGTTTACCCAAACCAGTGAGTAGGTGCCTGGGTGTGTCGGTCTGTCATCCACCCCATTCACCCTGCATGAAACCCCCATTCTTCACTGTCTGGAAGTGCTGAGACCCAACACCTACTCAAACCCCGCTATCAGCCTCCTGCATAACAGACCAGTTTGGTGTATTTGTACCCCCTCCTTTCTAAGGTGCTGCTGGCAGCTCGAGGGGTTTCCATCCCGTGTGTTCTCCTGATGCTTTGTGTGGGCCATTTGGCACATGGAAGACGGGATAGTCTGGGCTGTAGCCACGTGTGCTGTGATGCGTCGGCCCAGAGTTTAGGAAACACCACAGTAGGCTGTACCATGGGCTGCTGGGCTGGTGTTGCCTGCACCATCCTGCTCGGCTGAGCCTAGTGACCTTGTCCTGGGCCCCAGCTGCGGGGAGGAGCAGGTGGTCTGGCTGAGGAGGAGCAAGAGAAAGCTGGTGGGAGCAGTTGTAGGATGCCTACAAGTTGTAGGATGTCTGTGATGGCTGCCAGAGAAGAGCCCAGCAGTGGGGGCTGGAGTGAGGCCACCTCTCCAGAAAAGGACAGCAGAAAATGGTCAGTCAGTCCTAGGTTAGATATTTACTTACAAAGCAGGAGAAATAGCAGTGGCGCTTTGTGTGTTCTCCCCTGTTCTGCAGTGAGCTAGGCAGTCGCTTGTGTGGAAGTGAGAACATACGACTGGTCAGGGAAGTGTTCAGAGCTTGAGAGGACAATGAGGGCTGTGACTTGCTGCAGCAGAAGTGTCCTTTGGAAGCCCCCCCAGCTGCCACAGCTGTGATGAGTGAGGTTGGGCCTCAGCTCAGGGGCTCCTCAGGTCAAGGCTGACTGGTTCATGAGCACTTGGTCACTTTGTTGTGGCACAGTTGAGCCTTTCTTGGAGCACAGGCGTACAGTGGATGCCCTCCTGTTCCTGCCAGGCACGTTCCCCGAGGCCTTCCCAACGTCTCCTTTGTTTTCTGGTGAGGAACTGGCACTGCTGGGCGAGAGGTGGCTCTTGGGGAGAAGTCGCTGAAAGCGCGAGGGAGCTACTCCGGGGGGCTGGCTCGGCTCAGAAAGGGCCGTGGGGCAGCGCGGAGCCTGGTGCCGGTGGAGGCGGCGGTGGCCTCGGAGGGGCTCGGTCTCCGCCTCCTGCTGGCGCCGGTCGCGCTCGGGGCGGCTCCTTCCCCTGCCCTGCGCGGGGCTGCCATCCATCCAGCTGTCTGCACCCTGTCCAGTGTAACGTCCCGGTGCCGTTCGCATTAAACCACTGTGAAGCCAATTGTCTGCCTGGTCCTCGGGGCTGCTGGGACGCGGGAACAGCCGGGAGAGAGGGGGCACCGGCGAGGGGGCGGGAGAGCTG
>WAAG01071777.1:0-29150 GCA_013390105.1 Tichodroma muraria | reverse complement strand
GGCACCCCTGCCCGCTCCCCGGGCCGCGGCCGCGCCAGGCTCGCTCTTCCCCGCACACGGGCCTCGCTGGGGCTGCAGCTCCCCGCGGCCGGCACAGGGCGCGGCGCCTGGGAAACGCGGCTCCTCCGGCCCCCAGGTAAGCGGGGCCACGGCGGGGAGCCCCGGCACGGCCACCGCCCGCCCGGCGCTGCAGAACCCTCTCTCTCCTCCAGGGACCAGGCTGAAGCTGACGTCGCCTGCCAGGTCCAGGCTTCAACATGCCAGCGGGGCTTCGCAGCAGGCACAGCCTTCCAGGCTTCCCAAACCCGTCCCCCGGGACAGAGAGATGAAAAGTAATTCTGCACCTGCCAGTTGCCTCACGCGAAGCAGGGAAGGACGTGGGTTAGGGTGCTGCATCTAGAAGGGAGAAGGGGAAGGGCTTGGGCTGCAGCCTGGCTGGTGACAAGACATGGGGAGTGGAGGGTCCATGGGAGTCCATGGTCCATGGGAGGGCACAGGTAGGAGCCTAGGAAATACTCTCATAACCCAAGGGATGTGTTAACGCTGTCTAGCCTCCTGCCAGTGTGGGCTGGCAGCCTGTTGGCTTTGGAGTCTTCATCCCGTGGTGATGTGGGGTCACGGGGTACTGGTACCTGTGCACCTAGGGCAAGCTGAGCCCCAGGCTGCCCGAAGAGTGTGCGATGGAGCTGCTTGGGAATAGCGGCCTCTGTGCTTACTGTCCACTACAGCTGTTGTCAAGGTTGGGAGTCGTAAACAGCCCTCCTCAAGGCTCTCTACAGCAATTCCTGCTGTGGCTTCCCACTCCTCACTGAGGCCTTCAGGAAAAGTGGTTTCATGCAAGCGTTTTTGCCTCAATAAAGGTGAGTCTTGGCAGAAACCTCAGTGGGCTGCAGAGTCATGGGAGAGGGATGCTGCTGCCATGGGAAGAATATTCAGGTCTTGGCTGCAGGGTCAAAGCTGATCCTGGGGAAAGGACTGGGGGAGAACTTCATGTGCTTAGGCTCAGAGGAGGGGAGGTGAAGTGCAGAGCAAGCAAGGCTAGGTGAAGTCCTTTCCTTCTTTTGCTGGAGAGGCATCCAGCAAAGAGCCTGAACAAATCTGGTGCTTGAGGCTCATTCATAGGAGAGGGAGTGGCTGTGGGCAGTCAGGGCACTCTCTTAGCAGGGGTTGATGCTCTTTATTTTCCTTTCTTCTGTCTCACTTCAGGATCAACTACACAGGAGCTGGCATGCAGTAGGACCCAAGAGCTGAAGGAAAATGGTGAGAGCAAAGAAAGTCAGGTTGCAGCAAGGACTCTTTTGGGAGCAGGTGAGCAGTACGGAGGTGAAGATTCTTGCTTTGTGTTGGAGGAAATGTGGAGAAACATGGACAGCTGCTTGTTGGGCAGTGCTGCTCCCCAGATGGGCCCCAGCTGCCCAGGTGTGCTGAGGGTGCTCCAGCATGTGCTGCAGGCAGGGGGTGCTGCCTTCGAAGGAATTGCAGCTGGGCAGCCTGCAGTCCTGAGCCCTGCAGAGGGAGGGGAGGCAAGGAGGCCCTCCCCACCCTGCCCGGGTAGCTGCCTGCCCTCACTGTGAGAGCAGACTCCTGGCAGGAGCCCAGAGATGCTGGGAGCAAGGCCACGCAGGAGCACGTTCTCCCAGCAGCACCCGTACAGGCCAAGCCAGCAGCAGCTGTTGGGCTGGAAGTGCTGGGAGACTTCTGACTCTCTTAGATAGGTTCTGTCCTTCCCTGATCTGGAGCAGATCTGTGGCCAGGTTGAAGAGTGGCCAAGGATGGCAGGTTTCTAGTGGTGACACCTCTCTTCACAGGTAAAACTGACCAGACATGGGTGTGTGTGGAGTCTTCCTCATCCAGTGAGTTGGGCCCTGGCCTTACTTCAGGGTGTGAAGATACAGAGCAGGTAAGAGCCAGCTGTGTCCTGTCACCATGAAGCACTGTTCAGTCTCTGGCTTGGGCTAGCTATGCCAGAGGTGGAAGATGATGAGGCCAGTTTCAAGGCCGGCACTTGAACTGTTTTAGCCTTTCCCTGGGGTTTACACAAGACCACATGGCGTTTACACATGGGTATTTTTTGCATGGCTTTACCACCTCTCTGTGCTCAGGGGAGTGCAGGCTTCTGTCCAGTTAGATTTTTTAAGGGCCTTTTTAAACATGCAAACTTCCTGTGGCTTGTGTTGTCACTTTTATATGTACTGACATGTAGGACATGGTCCCAGGATGGGATGTGCAGAGCCTGCAAGTTGAATCTCCAAGTTAGGAAATCTCCTACCTGCAAAATAAATTTGTGCATTTTCCAGCAGTTTTAGGGCTCTTCACTCTGTGGCTGCAGCCAGCCAAAGGCATTCTTGTTTCCCATGGGTGCTGGCAGATGCTCACTACAGCAGCTCCTTTGCCAGGGACTGATCCTGTGATGAATGTGCCCTGGCAGTCGTCCCCAGGGTGCTGGATTTGGGGTGTTGGATGGGCTGCAGTGCTCTCCAGGGCTGCGCTGTGGCTGTGTTGCAGTGGGGGTGACAACTCCCTGCATCACACTTGCATCCTGCTCTTGCCAGTCTGCAGGTGATCAGCTGTCCCAGGAACTGCAGCGTGTGAAGAAAGAGCTGGAGCAAGTGAAGAGTGAGCTTGGTACGTGGAGCTGGCTGTTCTGAGGACTGCAGGACACCTGCAATCCAGATGACATCCCGTGTGCTTGTACCTGGAGCCCAAGGCCTGCAGCTCCATGGGAGTGGGGCTGGCTTCATGTTTAGGGAGTAGAGCAGGATCTCAGGTGCTGCCCTAGAGAGTCTGGGCATGAGGTATTTAGGATGGGCTGAGCACACACCTTCTTTCCTCCTGTCTGCAGCTGACAAGACTGCCCAGTGTGAAGCCTATCAGCAGACAATCTCCTCCTTGCAGGCTCAGCTCAGAGCAGCAGGTATATTCCATCACTGTGGTGAGCCCTCGCTTCTGGGCAGGCTGCAGGGATGCTCCAGTGGTCCCTTGCTGGTGTAACTGAGAGCTCTGAGGTGGGAGGGATACAGCTCATGGCCTTTCCCAGGGGTTGGGTGCTGAGTGGCAGAAGCATTGCTGACTGCTTTGATATTGCTGTTGCTTCTCAGGAATCTGTCTGAAAGATGCAACAGTGTTTGACAGTGGTGACCTGGGGAGAGACTGACTGCTGGGACATGGGGACAGACAACAGCTGTTGTCCAGCTGTGTGAGCCTCTGGGCCCGTGATACATGTGGAACTCTTGAATGAATTAATTTTCTAACTCCTTGTATGTGAAATAAAGGTGTCTTTTGTAGCGGTGCTTGCTGTCTGCTCGGGTAGGGGCAGTGCCCAGTGCTGCCCACTGATCCCCAAAGTACTGGGCAAACTGGGCAGGGCTGTGCTTGGCTACAGCTGGTTTTGCTCAGCCAGAGCTTTGAGGTCTGTTGCAAGGAGGAGCTGCGTGCTGGTGGATGGAGGTACAGTGTGGCTCTGGGGAAGCATTTCTGGACAAAACTGATGCTTCCAGGTGGGATGCTTGGATGTGTGGTGGTGGTGGGCAGCTGTATGGGCAGGTTTCTTTGTTAGACCGCCTTTACGTTGGATGTGGGAGAATCCAGTGTTGGCTGATGGCACATTAGGCTTCTCTAACCTTTGGCTATTTATTATTGTTTTATTATCAGTGACTGGGGGCAGGTGGTGGGAAGCAGCGCTTGGGAACCAGTCCAGTCCCTCGCTGTTCCTGCATGGCGGCGCTGGGAGCCCCGCTTTGCTCCCTTCTCCCTGTGGTTGGTTGATGCAGGCGCCTTGTTGCACTGCCCTGAGTCTGTCTGGGTGAGGCACTGGAGAGTCACGCTGTCTGGTGCTGGCAGTGCCCTGAGGTTGGGCTGGGAAGGCTGGCCTGTTCCTGCTCCTGTTATTTCTGGCTGGTGTTGCTGGCTGCCTTGGAATGCACATTCACAGGCAGCCCACATCCCTTCCTGGGGCAGCTGCCCTGCACTGTGCGCAGGGGTGGCTGCACAGGGAAGCTGTGTTTGCTGTCTCCCACCCCTGCTTGGTTGCTGGGGCAGCTCCAGTGCTGGCACAATCTGCGGCAGAGAGCCCTGACATGCTGTGTGCTTCCTGTGTATGCATGGTGAAGATAACTTCTTGGTGCAAGTACTAGGGTAGCTGACTAGAAGAAGTGCCCTGCTAGATTTATTATTTGTAAACAGAGAGGCACTTGTGGGTGAAGCTGGACTCGAGGGTCCTTATGGGTCCCTTCCAATCTGAAATACTCGAATGCTTCATTTGTGGAAGGTGGTGGGGGCATCCAAGGACTGGTGTGGATCTGTGTCTGCACAGCTCCTGCCCCCCTTTATGGGCTGGAGCCATCTCCTACCCTCCTTTGATGCTGGCTATGTGTGCCTCACCACTGCCTTCCCGCTGCTCTTGTTGAGACTTGCACTTGGCTTGTTCCATGCCTCTGCCTGCTCCCAGCCCTTGGCCTGTGCTGCTGGATCAGGGCCCTGAATGATGGGAGTGGAGAGCAGTAAGATTGGGAGGTGAAGATGGGACACTGGGAAGACACAGCTGCATGTGAGGTCTGGGAGCTGGAGACATATTCTGGTGTCCTGATGCCGCTCTCTGGAAACTGCCTCCCAATGCCTGATGTTACAAGAACGTTTCTTACAATCATGTTAATCTGCCCCCTGACTGTTCTGGGTACCCAGTAACTGCTTCTCTGGGACAGGGAGACCGTGCGTGGGGTCCTGCTGTGCCCGTGGTGCTGCCTACCCTGCCCGAGAACATTCTCAGCGATGGTGCTGCCCAGCTGGGTGCTCGTCTACAGCCGGCAGCCCTGGAAAGAATGGGCAGTGTCTCAGTAGTAACAGCCATGCTTCCGTCTGCTTCTTGAAGTTACTTCCTCGTGCGATAAGGGAGGAAAGAGTTGCTGAACTGCAGTTCCTCGATTCTGAGAAGCGGGGGCAGAGCTTGCGTCACTACCAGTAAGAAGCATGAGCTGGTGCTTCCATCACCGCATCTGCCCAGCATTTCCCCCCCGGAGGATGCGGGGGAGGCAGCTGTTTAGTGCTCCTGCCTGCTCTGCAAGCGACTGAAAAACCTTTTGCCTAAGATAGCGGCGCCGGAGCAGGGTATTGCCGATGATGCCGGTGAGGGGCCGGCTTACCTCTGTGAGCTGCCACTTTGAATGGGCGCTCACGACACGCAAGCACTGGATTGGATTGCATCAGGCACGGCCTGCTGAGGGAGGGGTCCCAGCCTGAGTGCAGGAGAGGATGGTGATGGCCCCTGCCTCTCTCCTGGCTGGCGAACAGTTCTCCCGAGAATGGCATTTCCCATCGCTTAGGGCTGCCCGTTGCTCCCAGGACTGAGGGGGCTGTAGCGGAGCATACGGAGCTCGGGGTAGAGTCACCCCACAAGCCGCGGGCTCGCAGCCCCTGCAGCAGGGATGGCCTCGCCTCCTCGCCTCGCTCCCAGCCCCGGCGGGGCAAGGCCGGGGCAGGCTCTGTTCTCACGGCACATCTGGACTCGGGGGACCCTCAGCCGCCCCTTACCGTGGCCTTTCCCGAGGGAGCAAGGTGCCCTGCCCTGGTCTCGGAGCTGCCGCCCGCAGCAGACGCACTCCTACTGGCCGAGCCTCGCCTCGCCCCGGTGCTTCTTTTTACTGGCATTTATATTTTCCAAAACGTGCGCGGGAACCCGGCGGTGGGTGGGGCTCGGAGGAGGCGGGCTCTTGGGGTTTTGGGCGCAGGATGCTGAACGCTTGTTGCCTCTCGTTATCCATTGCAGGCGGAACTCATCCCCCCTCTATGCTCTCGGCCGCGGCGGCGAACGGGGTTGAGTTCGCCTGAAGGGGATCGCAGCGGGACGAGCCGAGCCGAGCCGAGCCGCGCCGCTGGTGAGTGGTGGCGGGCGCTGCCGCCGGACAGGGAGGGGCTTGGCGCAACCGGTGCCGCGGTTGCATCAGCTGCGGCCGGGCCGCACATGGCCCCTCGGATTCTGCCGTGCCCGGGGCATCGCCCGGCTCCGCGGCGGGAGGGAGCCTGACTGGCACTCCTCGGGACCAGAGATGCCCCCGCGGGGGCTGAGGTCCCGAGCTAACAGCCTCCTACCCCAAGTCGCGGCGGGACGCGATGGCTACCGGACTGCAGTAGGCACCGGGATGCAGCGGGCAGCGGGAGGGTCCTGCTGCCGCTCCACGCGTTGTTTCTCCTCTACCCCATGCGGATCTCGAGTCGGGTACTGGAAATACTTGGAACAATTGAGCAGCGCTGGGGAAAGCAGCTAGAGTTGTCCAGGTAGTGGTTGAGGAGGGTGCTAGTGCTGGGGCACTTGTTGCACTTGGGGTCAAGGCTGAATGTGACACGTGCCAGCTCGGGAGAAGGTTTATCAAGAAGCAGGATGGTTTGCTCGTTGTGGGGAAACCGCCGAATTGGTGGCTGCTACTGTGATATCCTGATAATCCTCCTTTATGGGAAAGGGTCACAAAGTTATCGTGGTGTACTTAGGCTGATACATTTAGTATGGCATGCGATCCTGGGCACCTGGATAGAGCGTGCTCCCTTTCTCAATGAAAGGAGAAGCCAGCCAGCCACTGTTGAGTGGGTGGGAGGTTCCAGCCGTGGCCATGGGCATTGGGAGCCGCTTTCCCTGCAGCTCCTCTGTGGTGGATGCCTGCTTCATAGGTTGCTCATCTTTAGAGCTTTTTGGGGATAGGTGGCTGCTGTGAGCAAGAGGAGTGGGGATGTCACATATTTGGGGTGATTACAGCCTGCAGTGCTCGCAGACTGCTTAGCAGCCACTGTTGGCAGGCAAGGGGTTTGCAATGGGGACCCATGCCGTGTGTCTGTCTGATTATGCATCCCTGCAGAGAATGTGGTGCAGATGCTCGAAGCAAAAAAGAAATGGCTGCATCCAGTGAGTCAGCCTAACCTGCCAAATCCTGTGCTGGAGGAATTCTTTGTTTCCAGGTCATTGTTGCTGTGCACACCTATGTGCCAGGCTGGAGGAATGTGCAAGCAGTCAAGTTTGGGCTGAAGGATCTCCAGACTACCAAGCCTGGGAAACAGTGGGCAAGCTCTGGGACATGCCTGTGAGCTCTGTGGTTGAGACAACACAGGGCTGAAGCAATGAGCATTGCAATGCAATGAGCATTTCCCACCATGGACTGACTGGGTTTATCCCTGGCTCACTGTCCTGGTGCAAGGGCTGTGCAGGCAGGGTATGTGCAGCTCCACGGTGCCTTGGAGGGCACTGCCACCATGGTCTCTAGCCTACCAGTGTGGCAGGGGCATGGTGCCGATGGGTGAGCTGGGAACAGGCTCCTGTGGGTGTCTACCCTGACCCTTGCAGTGCCAGTCCTGCTGCCTGAAGGACACTGAGCTTCACATTTCCCTTCTCTTGCAGGGCTTTTGACCAGCTGAGCTTCGCTGAGGAGAAGACAAGATGTTGGGGGAAAAGATGACCAGTTTTGGGAAGAAGCTGATCCGCCGGCGCATGGTGGACCTGAGCTCTGATGACACACATTTTGCTCGCTGCCTTTCCACACTGGACCTTGTATTCCTGGGTGTGGGCAGCACGCTAGGGGCTGGTGTGTATGTCCTGGCCGGGGAGGTAGCCAAGGAGATGGCTGGTCCCTCCATCATCCTCTGCTTCCTGGTGGCTGCTTTCTCATCTGTACTGGCTGGACTCTGCTATGCAGAGTTTGGGGCCCGTGTCCCCAAGGCTGGCTCTGCGTACCTCTACAGCTACGTCACCGTTGGTGAGATCTGGGCTTTTATAGCCGGGTGGAACCTCATTCTCTCCTATGTGATAGGTACGAGGCCAGGCGGTATGCGTGGGGCTCCTTCCAGCACCGTGGTGGCAGCATGGGGGCTTCTGGGGGCAGCGTGTGGTGCTGTGGGGGCAGGGCGTGGGGTGGGATCAACAGGGAGGTGGGTGCTGAAGTGCAGGTGGCTGGTGCCAGTCTGCCCTGGGCTCGGACTAATGCACAGATTTGCCACAACCAGGTACGGCCAGTGTGGCTCGAGCCTGGAGCTCAGCATTTGACAACATCATCGGCAACCACATCTCCACCTTCTTTGCCAACAAGATCCCAATGCACCTGCCAGGAGTGCTGGCCAAGCATCCAGACTTCTTTGCTTTAATCCTGATTTTGCTGCTTACTGGTGGGTGTGCAGGAGAGTGGCTCCATGGTACCATGGGTGATGGCATGGGAGCCTGATGGGTCCCCACTCACCTCTTCTGTCCCCACAGTACTGCTGGCTTTTGGTGTCAGCGAATCTGCCCTCGTGAACAAAATCTTCACAGTGGTGAACCTGTTGGTGCTGGGCTTTGTCATCATTGCTGGCTTCATCAAGGGAGACATCAAGAACTGGCAGCTTTCAGAGAAGAACTGTGTCAACTGCTCGCAGTTACCGGATGACATGTAAGTAGAGCAACTGCGCCAGGCCAGGATCTGGCACAGGGCAGGCATAGGCCCTGCTGTCCCTGCATCTCGCGGCAGCTGCTCTCCTACATTTTGTCCAGGAAAAAAGCTTTTGGCTCTGGTGGGTTTTTCCCCTTTGGACTGGAAGGGGTCCTGACTGGTGCTGCCACCTGTTTCTACGCCTTCGTGGGCTTTGACTGCATTGCCACCACAGGTACTGCCTTAGGTGGGGGTGGCGTGGGCATTTCTCCTGCACAGCCAGCAGCTGGCTGGGAGCTGATGGGGTGGATGCTACATGGTGTGGGAAAACAGCTGGGACGTTCCCGGGACGTTTCCCTGTGGAGTCTGTGTCTTCAGCTGGGCCAGACAAAAGGGCTCAGAGCCTGCCCTGCCCCAGGAAAAGTGGCTCATTATACCACATGGTGGGAGCAGGGCTGCACCCTGCCTGCGCAGGCAGCTTCCAGAGCAGCAGGGAGACTTTTGACTGCTGAGCCAAGTCTGGAACAGTGCTGGGAATTGCTCGTGCCTCTTAGTTATTTCCCAGCCTCAAGCAGCCTATTTCCAAATGACTGGGTTCATGCAAAACTGCTGCTTCCTGGAGCACAGGCAGCTCTCTTAATTTCCTCTCATTACCCCAGAAATCTACTTAGTGGGTGGCTGGTACAGGCTGTTCTGCCTGACCTCCCTGCCTGTGCCACCCTGCCTCCAGGGGCTGCCCAGCAGCCTCCTCCTTTCCTGCTGCCAAGCCCCTTGCTGGGAGCGTGGTGCAGCATACCTTTGCAAAACTGAGGCACACATTCAAGGAGGACCTCTGTTCAACAGGCTCTGTAGGGAAAGGGAGCTGCTGGTGGGGTGGAAGGGCTTGCATGGCCAGGGGGTCTGCAAGCCCAGGCTGCCAGGCAGCTCCATCCCTTCTGCCTGTGCAGCGGCATGGCCAGGGACCTCTCCTCTCCAACAGCCCCTTCTTGCTGCTCCCCAGTCCTTTGCTGCCATGGAAAGTCCCTACTCTGGCTCATCCCTTGGGGGTACTTGCTCCATGCTGTGTGTTGGAGTGGAGCACATGTGGCCTTTTGTGTCTGGACAGGGGAGGAAGCCAAGAACCCACAGCGCTCGATTCCCATTGGCATCATTGTGTCCCTCCTCATCTGCTTTCTGGCTTATTTCGGGGTCTCTGCGTCCCTGACTGTCATGGTGCCCTACTTCCTCCTGAACAAGAACAGCCCTCTGCCTGAGGCTTTCAAGGCTGTTGGTTGGGAGCCTGCCCGCTATGCCGTTGCTGTTGGCTCACTCTGTGCCCTCTCCACCAGGTAGGACTGGCTCTATTCCTGGCACTGCTTGGCACAGCACAGGGACCAGCAGCATTCAGCCTGGCTGGGCTGGGGATTTGCTCTGTCCAGCTGCTGTCCTGCTCCTGGCACAGAGCCTGTCCCTTCCCCTTCTGGGTGGTAAATGTGGGCAGCTTGCCTAATCTCTCTCCACGACAGCTTGCTGGGCTCTATGTTTCCCATGCCCCGAGTGATCCATGCCATGGCAGAGGACGGGCTACTCTTCAAGTTCCTCTCCCGGATCCACAGTGGCAGAAAGACTCCTCTAATCGCCACCTTTGTCTCGGGGTTCTTCGCAGGTAAGGCTCCTGGCCACCTCCTCACACCCAGCCCTGCGGTGTTCTGGAGCTGTGCTCATGCTGCATGTCCTCATTGCAGCGGTGTTTGCCCTCCTGCTTGACCTGAAGGACCTGGTGGACCTCATGTCGATTGGCACGCTGCTGGCCTACTCCCTGGTGGCAGTGTGCGTGCTCATCCTCCGGTGGGTGACTCCTCGTGTTTGGCGGTGCCCAGGGTGGATGTTCCTTACATCGTCCTGGGGGCTTGTAGCCACAGCTTTTTTCCAGGGTCATGCAGCCTGGGGAAGTGTGAAGCCCCCAAGATGGAGGCTGCTGACCAGAGCCTATGTGTCTCTGGGCGTATCATTGGAGTGGTTGTTGTGGGGCCACTGCCGGAGCAGCAGGGATATGAAGGTGCTGTCCACTGTTCCCTTGGGCTAGGAAGTTCCTTCGGCTTTGCTGCAAGCTTGTCTTACCTGCTCAGGTACCAGCCCAGACAGCCAAACTCCCCGAAGGCCATGGAAATGCTGGAGCTGAATGGGAATGAGGAGGAGAGAGTGATCATGGACCCAACCATCACTGCTGCCAGTGCCCAGGACAAAGAGACGTCGTTCCTGGCGATGATCTTCAACCCGCCTGGGGACACCCCCACTGAGCTCTCGGGACGCATTGTCTATGTCTGTGTCACGGTCATTGGTGAGTGAGTGGGAATTGATGGCTGGAGTGTTTTGGCGTGCCTCTGCAGAGCTGGGAAGGCATGGAGAGCATGCCAGGGAGGGGAGAGGGGCCAGGTTGCCAGTTGCTGTTGGCAGTGCCAGCAGGTGCTGAACCCTAAGCAGGGTGCCAAGTTCAGGATACAGCTGTGGTTTGGGGTGCACAGGCATTGTTGGGGGACATGAGTGCTAAGCCAGGGATGTGCAGGTGGTCATGAGAGATCCCTGTGATGAGCCTGACCCATGCTGGCCACCAGCAAGTGCAGTCCACAGCCCCTTGAGAGTACTTGGGCTCAGCCAGCAAGGTTTGATCTGTCTATCAATGGCTCCATTGTACAGCCAGAATGGGGTGGCTTGGCCAGGTCTGGGTAAGCATCAGAGCTGGGTCCAAGCCAGCCAAGTGCAGGCTCCCTGCAGCTTGCTGGTCTGGGAACTGCCTCCAGCAAAGCACTTTCCTAAGGCTTTGGGGTGGGTGTTAGAGGCAGCAAGTGCTGGACCTGACCGAGAGGAGCGGGTGCCTCAGCCCAGCTGTTGGTGAGGCTCAGGGCCCAGGGTGGCCATGTGCTATGCAACCCCCACCCCCGACTACCCCCTCTTTTGCAGCTGCAGTGATCACAGCCATCTGTGTGGTCCTGACCCTCAGTGTGGCTGCGCTGAAGGATGCCAGCGTGGGCTGTGTTGTGTCTCTGGTGCTGCTCCTCGTGGTTCTGTTCATTCTCACCATCATCGTTTGGAGGCAGCCGCAGAGCAATGCACGGTTAAACTTCAAAGTGAGTGCAGCCCCCTGCATCTTGGTGTCTGCACCCCCCTGGACTCCTGGGGTCAGGATCTGGGCACTGCAGGGTCTGCCAGGGCTTGCTACCAGGCAGTCACCAAGAAAGCCCAGGGCCCTGAAACTCTCTCTGAGGTGCAGTCCCCAGTGTGGAAGTGGCCAGGTGCTGTGGCAGGGAGGGGGTCCTTCCATTGGCCGGTAGCATCCTCGAGCCCAGCCTGGTCCCTCAAGGCACAGCTGACACAGCACTTCTTGTCCCTTGCAGGTACCTTTCCTCCCACTCCTGCCAATCTTCAGCACCTTCATTAACATCTTGCTGATGGTACAGCTGAGCGCGGGCACCTGGGCACGGTTTGCTGTCTGCATGGTTATGGGTAGGTGTCCTGCCGTGGGGAGTGCAGTGCCCACAGGTCTCTCCTGGAGATCTGATAGTGCTGACAACCCACCACTGCACATTTCATTATGGAAACTGTCCTGCAGGTTTTATTATTTACTTCACCTACGGGATTTGGAACAGCATGGAAGGGAAAAATGCAGAAAAAGCCTGTGCCACAGTAGAAAAGCCTTTGCACCATCCTGGACTGGACCTCAGCCCTGGGGCTGCTGCAGTCTGAATGCCATGCACTGACCAGCACTCCATGGACCTCTCTGCCACTTTGGGACGAGATCATGATCCAGAGAGTACATCCATCCCCTCTCCTGCAGAGAGTGAGTCCCAGAGTGAAGTACTAAGGCCTGAACAACAGCCAAAGCTGACCTAGGATGAATGTTCCAACCAAATGTTGTATGTTTCCACTCATTAACAAAGTATTGTTATATGTATTTATTTATTGGCAAAACGTGTTCACCTTTCTCTATCTAGAAACAGGATAAGGCCACATCTGGCCTAATTAAGGGATGTAGGATCAAAGACAACTCCCTTGGATCCTCCTTGAGCCCTGGCCAGGCATTGGGAGAAAGCTGGCAGGAAAATGAAATTAGAAATTATGTTAGCTTGTTTGTTTAGCAGTGTAAAATCTGGGCCACCGTCACAGCAAAGTGGGGGAGCCTCGTGGCCTGCAAAGCTGGAGGCACTGCAGGGGTTCCCAGTTACTGGCGTGGTTCTCCAGCCCTTGGCTGTGATGGCTTCCCCCCGCAGCTGATGTCTCTTGGACTTGGATGATTTATCTTTACTGAGGTAACTGGTGTGATGTATCTTTCTTAGTCACTGTAGGCATTCTTTCGTAGTAATGATTAGCATTGCTTAGCTAATCCCTTTGTAATTCTTTGCTTATGGTTAGGTGCCTTGCTTAGCTTATCCTTTTGTGATTCTTTGTGGTTTTACATCATAGTAAATATCACTGTTCCTTAAGTTGGTGTCTGTGTCTCTAACTCTACCCACCAGCAAAACAAAATCACCATAGTCAGCAGGATTGGAACAAACTGTTGCTAACTGTTGCTTTTAAAATCTAAATGAAAGGAATCGGTCCTGTCTGAAATTCCCAGATGGGAAGACTTCTGTGTAGTTCACTGGTCCTCAAGTGGGCTAAGCTTGGAGGACCATGTGAGCAACAGGGAAGTCAGTTAAAAAAAGCTGAACTGCTGTATGTATTGAAATGCACCCAAAAATCGCATACCAAAAAAGGAAAAGAACCTGTGATTTTGGGAAGGCAAGGATGGATTTTGTTAACAGTGTATCAAACAAAACACCAACGAAAGGAACAGTTATTGAAAGGCTCTAGCATGGAGCAACAGATGTGAGTTGTAGAATCAAATTGTAATGCTGAAGTGCCAAAATAAGCTGCTTGCTGATAAGTTGCATTTACCAGGCCTGTCGAGAAGGCGGTAGTTAAGGTAGCTCAGTATAAGGAAAGGAGGGAGCAAGCAAATCACAAGAAAATGCATGCAGTGATTACAGAGGCAGGTGTGCAGTGGGATCCTGATAAATGGAATGGAGATACTTGGGATTCTGTGGATTCTGATGAGGTTGGTTCCCCAGATGAATTCGTAGATATGAGACCAGCATGGGGACGAAAGGTGAAATTAGATGCTAATGGTCAGGAGGGATACTCATAGAGGATTATACTCAGCATGAAGTAAATTAAACAGTTGAAAAATTTAAGCAAAGACCAGGGAACCTCTTTCCTCTTGGATGGTGTGCTTGTATGACCAGAGAGCATCAGGGGTAATCCTAGACTCGGGAGTCTAAGAAGTTTTTAGTTTTGAGCTTGGATTATTCTGTGCAGGGTGCATTTTGGAATAACATTCATGCTACTAATTTGTTAGCTTTGGCTGCTTTGGATGTAATACTAAATACCCTACAGAAAATGATTGGCCAGGATCTGAAAGTCAGAGGTATACTTTGTGAGACTGTACACAGTGAGATGCATGAGAACCTCTTGTGATTTTGTATTTGTAGATAATGTTACTGAAGATACAAGTAGTCACTCCAATATTTGTGCCTGTATCTTTCTTGCAATGACAGGATTTTAGTTATTTATTTTTTGTTTATATTTTTTTAAATGAAGTTTTTTAGTTTTTTACCTCCTGTTATATCCTGTCAATTTCTGGAATCTAACTATACCCTGATTCAAGACTTGCAGCCTACTCCCATTGGTAGGAACTGTTACAACACACAGATCTGAGGCACTTGCTGAAAAGAAGTCCAGGAAAATGGACAAAGACTTTGATTGCTGTCCATCATGTCATGGCAGAAATACATGTGTGATGGAACAGGTGGAGAAAGATGAACATGGATGGTGGGACAGTCTTTTTGGATGGGTGCCTACAGCTACCAGAATTCACAAGCATCTAAGTGTTTCACTCTGGTGTTGTTTTATTAATGCTAATCCTTTTGCTTTTTGTTCTAATAATTGCATTGTATGTTAAGGTTTGGATGATTACGAAACAATTAGCTTACCAACTACCTCCACTGATAGACAATCCATGTGATACCAAAGCATGAAATGTTCTCAAGCTCTATTTGGATATTGTAAAGCTTGAGTGACTATAGTCACAGGGTACGTTATGTGGGAAAATGTCTGGGAACTCTGGACAGGTAATTGGGGGTACAGTTAGAGGAAACTGAGGACTTATAACAGTATGGAAATTATAGGATGGATGTTACACTGTTCCTTAATGTGATGTCTGTGTCTCTGACCCTACCCACTGGCAAAACACAGAGTCAGGACTGCAGAGCTGGGTCATGTGCTGCCTCTTCCCCTCACAGGGAAGTCCCCTGGCTGGATGGGAGTGCTGGTGCCCTGGGGCTGGTCTCTGCCCTCCTCCAGTCCTGCAGAGGGGCAGTGACGCCAGCACAGCCCTCCTGCCATGAAAGTTGCTTTCCCCGTGCACAGGAGGCCCCACATGATGGTGCAGCTGTACTCATTCCATCTGTCATGTGGCTGTATTCACCACCTCCTACCTGCTTTCCAAGTGCCAGACTTGTACATGGCAGCCATGGCTGGAATTCTGCAGAAAGGCTTACTTGAACTTGAAGAGAACAAGTGCAACTTGTTCTGGTACTCATGGCACTGCCACAAAACTGGTACTACCCTGACCATGCTCTTTGGTGTATCTTGCTCAAGTGTCTATGAGATGTCTTCAGTGTAGTTGTACTTGTGTCCAACCTCATCTGCCTTTCTGTAATTTCAAAGCCAATTTTTAAAATCTATTAAATTAAATGGTTTTTAAGTGCTTTTTTTCTGTTGGTCTTGCTGAATCTCCTGTTAATGGCCTGTGGTCATGGGCTCCTCAGCAGGACCCTGCATGCCACTGGGCTGGGTGCTAGTGCAGAACAGTGCTTGGTCCCAGCCAGCCGTGCTGGGTGACATCCCTGCCCGAAACCTGCCAGCTGGAGCCATCAGTCCTCACGCCGTCCCCCAGGACAGTGAGCCTGTGAGCCAGGAGCTGTGAAGCAGTGCTTCAAACCAGCTCCAGCCAGTGCTGCTGGTACCTGGGCGGGCAGGACAGCAGCCTCTCATGGTCCTGCCTTTCAGGCCCTGTGTAGGGAGGGATTGTGTCACCAAGTGCCAGAGCAGTGGATATAGTAAAGGCCTTGGAAATGACACCTCCTGGAAGCACTAACAATGGCCTGCAGAGGAAGCCTGACCAGAAGCTGGGCTGCATCTATGAGAGAAGATGATTTTGGTCTGGTCTAAATTGGACCTGACATAAGTATCCAGAAAAACCTAATTTAAGGCAGATGGACTGTGCTTGATTTTGGCATCTCTCGCTGTTTATTGGCAGTAGTGCAGGGTCACTGCACGGTCAGCGGTGAGGTACCCACACCATCAGCTCTGCTTGGCCCCTGGGCTGGAGCTTTGAGCCCTGCCCCAGGGCTGTCCCTGCAGTAAAAGGGGCTGTGGCTCCTGCTCTGGCCCCAGGACAGGCATTCACTGTCACAGTGTCCCAGGCTGGGGTACCCTGCCAGAAGCTTAGGCTCCAGCACCCATGCACAGGTGACTCTTTGGGCATTCCCAGCCCTCCTAGTCAGGCTGGTGCCTCAGTGTGCCATGCTGGTGTCACCACCCCACCTCGTGGGTATCTTCTGGCCAGGAGCAGCACATGGGTCCCTGCTAGCCCTGAGCCTGCCATGTCCTCATGCACCCAGTTTCGGGTGCTGTTACCCAAGGCCAGAGGGCAATGGCCCTGTGATACAGCTGCAGCTGTCACCCCCTGGCTTGGCACTGCTACAGCCCTCTGTGCCTTTGTGTCTGTGTCCCTCACATGTGCACATGCCCATTTGTGGGTGTGTTTGTGCCCATGGGCACATCCCTGCCTGGTTACAGGCCATCCCACTGAGCTCTGCCATCCCATCCTGGGCATCCATTGGGACTGGCAGAGTTTGGGGCATGGAGCAGGATTCTGGAAGCTCTGGACAGCTCCTACCATGGCACCTCAGCAGGGAAAGCAGCTGTCTGGCAGCCACCAGTCTCTGGTGGTGTGGTGGCTTGGGGAGTCAGTGCCACTCAGCCATGGATACAGCAGCCCTGTTCACCCCCAGGCTCTGGGCCAGACATCCTGTCCTTGGCTACCAGCCTGTGGAGGCTGCCCCAGCTCTGCACACCCACTCTGGGGGGTCCCTGCCTCCCTCTCCATGCAGGCTAGCAGGGCTGCCAGGGATGGCACCACATCCTCTGCTGGGCAGCACCTCTGCCTTTCCTAGGCTGTGCTGGTGTTACTACGCATCTCAGCACATCAGTTGGTGGGTGAGCAGCACCCAGACAGAGCCTCAGTGTGTGTTGTCTACACAAACCATCTGCTCCCACTGCTGTACCCGGGGCCCCAGCAGCCTGCTCTGATAGCAGCCCAGGCTCCATCCTGCAGAGAGGCTGGGAGAGAAGCATGTTCCTGGTGAAGCCCTGTCAGGTGCTGGGGGCTGCAGGGTGCATTTCCCCTCCTGTACCAGTCTGGAAGGGGCCATTTTGTGGCTTGAGAAAATCAGCAAAAGGCAGAGCCTGGCTTTGCTGTTGAGAGGCCTGTGATAACCCACCCTTACAGGGAAGGAAGCAACCAGCCCCAACACAGCTGCATGCTGTTTGCCCTGACAGTTCCAGCATTTCCTCCCCAGGCTTGATTGATGCCATTCCTCCCTGGATTGGAAGGGGAGCTGGAGGGCTGTTGAGTCCTGCTGTGTCTGGCCCAAGACATGCTGAGCAGGCAGGTGGCTGGGGTGGCATTGCAGTGGAGGCCTGGCTGTGGCCACTGGCTGGTCACAATGTGCTCTGGGGTCGTGCCAGGGATGCAGTGCTGGTGGGTTGGGATGTTGAGGGTGAAAAGAGTGGGTGACTCTCAGCCTCCCTCCCCATCTGGCTCCACCACATCCCACGGCATTCATAACTTCATATCCAGCTGGTTTTGGAAGACATGGGGCTTTCCTGATGGACCCTTTGGAGCAGCTCTCTGGACATCAGATACTTGCCACTTCCAGGGGGGGTTGCGGAGAGGCCGTGAGTGTGGCCATGCAGGCTGGGGGCAGGAAGGAGATGGGGGGCTGTGCTGCTGAGCCTTTGGAGGGAGAGCTGCAGCTGCAGAGCCTGCCCCTGCACTGCTCCCTGGCCAGAACAGGCTCAGGCAGGCGGAGATGTAGCAGATTAAATTTTGATGCGCTTGGGAATTAAAATAGGCTGGCAAGTCTGCTCTGCTCTGTGACACCAAATGCTGCAATGTGAGGAGTTAATGTGCCATCTTCTTCCCTGTAAATCTGAGCACTGTCAGATCCCCTTCCCTGCTGGTGGAGCAGAGCTACAGTGGCTGCTGAGTGGGACAAATCTATGAGCAGGGCCTGAGTCCTGGAATCTAGGGAATTGACTCCAGGTAGATGGGGTCACTGGTGTAACAGAGCAAACTGATATCAGCTCCTGATACCTCTGCAGCAGCACTGGGTTGTGCTGTAAGCCCTCCCAGTCCAGAAGGGCTCCAGGAAAACAAAGCCAGAGACGGGTGAGATTCTCATCACTCCTTACTCACCTGGCTCCAGGCAGGCCCCAACCCTTCTGTTCTCTGTGGCGAGCTTAAGCACACATGACCCAGTAGCTGTGAGGAGCCTGTGTGCATTCAATAATCCTCTTGGCCCTGAGCTGGGGCAGGTGGCCAGCTCTCTAATCACACAGGCTTAACGCTCGCCGCTTCGCCTTTGCAGGCCTGGCACCATGACTTGCTGCCACGTGGTTGCTCTTCTCTTGCTCTCCTTTCTTCCCAGTGCTGCAGCTGGTGCGCTGGCTCCTGCTCTTGTCCCCCAGTCCACACTGCAACTGGCCAAAGAGTGGCTCCTCTACAGTGTGTCCTGGAGCTGACAACATGCTGATGATGCCTGCACCCAGCAGGATGTCACCCTGGTGCCTCAGAGGAGTATCCCTCTTACGAGACAGTTGCATCCCAATGGCACCCACACCTCACTATGGTGGAAGTGAGCCTGTGAGTGAGCGGTGCAGAGAGGAGACGGCAGAGGCAGCACGGGCAGTGCAAGTGGCATGTTTATGGTGCAGATGGGTAGTTTTCCATCAGTGTGGCCTCTTCCTGATGAACTACCCCTTCTCTGCCACCATCAGGATCGCCAAAGGCTGCACAGGTGTGCTGGTTTCCCAGCCTCATACACAGGAGATTTCTTTGCTAATCATAGAGTTTTAAGGCTGTTACAGCCCCCTGTCCTCCTTAAGCTTTCTCATTTTCCTGCTGTGTTTACCCAAGCAATTATTCCATCTCTAATTCATATTCTCCACACAGGACCTCCCACTGATGGTGCTCTGCAAGGCTGGACAGATGACTGCTTGGAGTATTTTTCCATCTTTAAGTCAATGTCCTGTTCCATTTCACTGCATCTCAGGGGCAGCCTGCATCACAGGCTGGTCAATGCTGTCATATTTCAAACCCGCTGAAGAATAAACATGTGGCTCCCTCAAGACCTGTGACAGTGGTACAGGCACGGCAACCCGACTTGCAAAACAAACAGGTAGGAGACATTTTGACAAACTAACTGTAACACCCCTCCTAGCTCAGTTATCAAGACTTTGGAATAATGTGAGTGTTAAACTAATTTAACTGCCTGGTCTGCACACAGGCGTGCAACAGTTTCTATCATCCTGGACAAGATAATGCATGAAAAATCATGACACATTACTGGGCAGGGAGCAGCTGCTATTGTTTACATAATACAAACCAAACTTACAGACAGAATTTAACTTGTTCAGTGGAATTACTTGCCCTAGCTGAGAGGTTCTTGTTTGGACCCAAGAACAGGTTAGAGAGTGCCAGCCATGCTCTTCTTAAAATAGGTAGAAACACAGGGGAGTTCTTGGTTCCTTCCCCTCTGAAGTGACCAGTAAACATTTGTTATGTTTTATATGCTACTCCAATTGTGGGACAGGTGACAGGACAGGGAAAATTCTCCTAGAACTGCTGACGTGAAACATAAGGACTGGTCTGATTCAGAGCACAAGCAACTTGTTTCTGACATCAGCCATGAGCTACTGCACAGCAGGGGATCCAAAGCCAGCAAGACAGAAGTGCAGAGAACCATGGTGAGACTCGTGCACCCTCCTAGTGTCCATCTCCATGTTTGCAAGTGACAGCAACTTTAAGACACCAAGAGGAGATGTGTGTCGTTCCCCACCCCCCTCAGTTTGTGTCACAGAGAAAGTGCTTCTGACACACAAACTGCAACTGGTGTGGGACTCGCTCTTGGAGTGGGTTTACCTTGGCTGGATACCAGGTGCTCACCATGCCACTTGTGTCGCTTTCCTCCTCAGAGGTGTCCCTACGCATAGCAAGGTGCTTGGAACTAGCTGGTCTTTAAGGTCCCTTCCAACGCAACCCACTCTGTGATTCTGTGAACTCTCATTGGAGAGGGTTCACAAGCTAACACTAACCTGGAACATGCACTTTCCCCAATGCCTAGGAAAGCTAAGATCTCCTTGTTAGCTGATGGAGACATAGTTGGTATCTTGATTACATCCATAGGCACATGGTGACATTCCTTATTTTGTTCCCAAGAGCTGAATAGCTCTTTGGCAGTATAGCTGTTGGGCTTTCCTATCTTCCAGCTGACTTTGGGCCCTGTAATACCAGCACTGGAGCAGCCAGTCAGCATTTTACACACCCAGTGGCTGTAATCTCTCCACGTCTCAAAGTTCTGATGAGGCGAGACTGGGTGGTTTGTGCTTCTTGTCTGAATTCCCTCACTCCTTACAGCATTTTCTTTTCTCAAGGACCAGCTTCTTGAGAGACCTATTCTTCTCCCTCCTCCCCTAATAACTGATGATATAGAACCATTGACTTCCATGTCCACTGGGTTTTCTCCACAACTGGGGCAACTTGTTCAAGTTGTTCTTCTTTGAGCCCCTATCTCTATCACCTCAGATGGAGTTTGTCCCCAATCAAGTTACTCTCAGAGGTGGCTTGGGTCCCTGAGCTAACCACAGCCCTCTGACAGCCCTGAACAGTGGCTTTGCAGGCACATGCCAAGCCCCAGTACAGCGCCAGAAGCTGCTGGTTTTCACTGGGGGAGGCACCTTCTGTCAGTTGGCATGTCAGTTTGCCAGGGTTACTTGCCTGTTCAGGTGTAGTCCCAGGCTATGAGAGGCGATAACCAGCCCGGGCGCTTGCCCAAATCCTTCCACACACTCTGCCACCCACGGACCAGCCACCTCAGGGCACATTTCAGTATTGACTCACCCAAAAATTGTCTTCTCTTACACCAGGATGACACCAGATTACACAGACCCCATGATATGCCAACTGTGTTAATTAGTAGTATTAAACATCTCATGTAAGGGTGAGCAGGAACAATAAAGCCACCCACATCAGGCAGGAGCGGGAAATGGGATCCTCTCCAAAAGGCAGCTTCCCCGGCAGAGCAGAGCAAGGCCATCAGTGCCAGGGCAAAGCACAGAGCTATGGTTTGTGCTAACATGTTCCCAAAGCCCAGCAAAGGAAAGAGATAAGAAATGCAGCCAGCAAACACTGTGACCCACAGGAGCTGCCTACTTAGTAGCTACTATGGCTAAAGCACACTTAGCACAGAACTACCATTGCCTCAAGCCCCATGCTGGGCATCAAACTGTGGTGGGCTGACCCTGCCTGGACACCAGATACCCCCCAAGCTGCTCCCCCACTCCTCAGTGGGAGGGGACAGGGAGAAAGAAAGATGGGAATGGAATTTGTGGGCCAAGATAAAGGCAGTTTAATAAAGCAAAAGCAAGGCTGCATGCGGGAGCAAAGGAAAACCAAATATTTATTCTGTACTTTCAACCAGCAGGAGATGTCCAGCCACTTCCTGGGAAGCACAGCTTCAGTACAGAGAGCAGCTGCTCCAGAAGACAGATGTTTTAATAAGGAATGCCTCCCATCTCCTTTCTCTTAGCTATTAGTGCTGAGCAGATGCCATACAGTCTGGAATATCCCAAGATCTTGCCCCCAGCCCAGGCTGGTGACATGGGAATGTTAGAGACAGCCTTGACGCTGTGGGAACTTTGTTGAACACCAGCCAAAACACTGGTGTGTTATCAACACCTTCCTAGCTACCAATACAAAACACAGCTCTATGACAGCAGCTAGGGGTAAAATTACCTTCATCTCAGTCAGACCCCAATACAACTGTTTATTTAAAAAAATTAACAGAAACCTTTAACAAAATCACACCGAACAGTGAGGATCTGAAAAGCCAGGCAGCACCGGGGGCATCATAAAGAGAAATGCTCTGCAGGCCCTGACCAACCCGGGGCTAGATGTGCAGACAAGCACGTCCAAGTGGATGGTAAGACCTTGTCCACTTCTCTCAAACAGTGATGCCGTTTATTAAGCAGGCAAGGTTGTAAATTAGAAACCTGAATCTCTTGTGCATCTTCACTAGGTGCCCAGGCACCTGGAGGGCTCCAATGGTGGTAAGCTTTTAAAAGAAGTTCCATTTGAAAGCAACCATGGCTGCAGTTGCAGCTTTAAGGAAGCCACCTGCTTAAGTGCAACATGAAGAGTATGTCATAGCATAAGGTGTGTGTGACATGCTGCATTTCTTCTTGCCCAGAATCCTACAGAGCTGTCCATTTTTTTTCCCTTGTTGCCCTGTATCAGCACAGAACATCCTCTCTAGCTCAGAAAGAAGGGAGAATGAACACATGTATATCCACAGTCTAAGGAGAGACACCTTTTGCTGGAACTTGGATCTCACTCCATACTCCAATCCCAAATGCGAGAATAGGGCTAGCTCTGGAAGGACAGAGCCCTCTATGAGCTAGGAGCCACGAGGCAATTAATAGATTGCAGGCTGGTGATTTGCCTTCTGCATCTGAATGATCTTGCCAAAGCCACCTCTTCCCACATCGTAGTCTGTCCGGTATTCATCTCGCACCTGGGGCACAGCAACAACACACAAATTATTAGCCAGCACTGCCTGTCTCCTACTAGACTTCAGAACCATCATCCCCTCCTTGTTCAGTTGGTGGGGAACTGAAGTTCAGATTCGAAGCACTTCAACTCATGTGAGATCTCTTCAATCCACCAAAAAGGTGGTAACAGTTGTGAAAAAGACAAAAAAGGATATACATGATGGCTGAGATTTTGTTCAGGTACGAAGCAAAGACGACCCCAAAATATTTTCATTGACCTTCTCAGTACACCTTTCTGAATTGCCAGGCTTGGCCTTCAGAATGCTTTATCTCATCTACACCTCATCTTTGCCCTTGGAGAAACTGCTGAGTTATGAGAATGGCCCGGCAGTCACACTGTTTCCATCAAATTCTGGATCATTTCAAGAGTACTAGCTTGGATTAGGGAACATTCTGCTTGCATTGCAGGAAGTTTGGAGTCCTAAACAGAAATGGCCTTCTATTTCCAGCCTTTAACACCAGGTATCAATTACCGAAACAACCTGGGAGTGAGTAAACTTCATTATCAGATCTCTACAGTCTGTGATTTGTTCTCCATGAGACAAAACCAGCAGATAAGTACAGAGTCCTACGGGATCAAATTCAGGGATGAACTGGCATTGCTTTTACCTGTCCTCCAGTCTTTCCTCTCCCATACTGTCGCCCCTCCTTAAATCCTGCATCCCAGTCCGTGCGGATGATGCGGTCGTCCAGCCGGGTGCCATTGATAAACCGCATGGCGTGCTCGGCATCTGCTCTCGTGTAGTACCTGAGGCACTCTGTAAGGACAACTAAGTGTGCTGCTTTGTTGGGTAAAGGGGAAAAAAAATCCAGGGAAGTATTGTATTTGAGAAGCAGAACTCCCCCCACTGCCTTCCAGCCTTTTCTACTCTTCCTGCCCTTCTCTATGGGATCAAGAACTGCACTCATGTAAATCCAAGCTAAGCCCAGCTAATGCTCAGAAAGAATTCTATACTTTAATGCTAGTACCTGCACAGACAAGACAATGGAACAAAGACATTAAAGCCTCGCTAAGGGCAAGAAATCAGTAATATGCCTTTTTTGTACTACGTAAAACTTGTCTGAAATAAAAAAAAGGAGCAGGCTTCACAGGAGAGCTTTGCACAGACAGCTCCTGGCACAACTTGTACAAGCGTGTACCCTCTGCTTCAAAATGCCCCCATGGCTTATCCTGATACTTCCTTCAGGTGTACAGTTGAGATGAGAAAGTAAACATGTGCTCTGGACATGGAAGGCATCAGGCTGATGACTGTAACAGTTCTCATTCTGGCCCTAAAATCATTAAAAAATTTAATGAATTAAAGGAGCTCTCTGTCACTGCGAGAAAGTACAGCTCTGGTGGTACTTGTCACGTATGGCACCACTATACAATCAGTCTCAGGGTGCGGAGAGGAAGGTGCAAGGATGGGCAGGGTGTGCCTGGTAGGAAGCACTTGGCTATCACCTTTCCAGCAGCAGTACAGATACACTTTCTCTGCAGAGAAACTACAAGTGCCAGCCACACACGCGCTGATAGAAGGGAAGCAGAAAGGATACTCTACAAAGCAGAAGCCACAGGGGGTTTTCTTGATCTTGTCCAGACCCATGACAATCCTCTTGACATCTCCGCACTTGGAGAAGAGCTCCTGGATCTGCTCCTCGGTGGTGTAGAAGGACAGGTTGCCGACATACAGCGTGGAGGAAATCTTCAGGGATTTCTCCTGCAGCTGCCTGCTACCCTGCGGGCACAGAGGCGCACGCCGCGGGCTCAGCGCGCTCGCCGTCCCGCTGCCACCGCCCCGTGCCCTCCCGCTCCTCGCACGGCCTTGCCCCGGCCTCAGCCCTCCCCGTCCCGGCCGGGCCCCGCCACCCTCCGCGCCGGGCGCACCCGGAAGTGCTGGTCCCGGTACTGGCTGATCTCGCAGTACGAGTCGCTGTTGAGCCCGCTGAGCGTGGTGTGCAGCAGCCCCGACATCGCGCCCGCCCGGGCCCCGCTGCCGGGCCCCGCTGCCGGGATCCTTCCAGAAGCGCCGCGCACCGGACGCGGCGAGCGGCGCGCGACAGACGCCGCTCCGCACGATTGGTCGCGCCGGCTGTCACTCGGAGNAGGGGCCATGGCGGGCCTGCGGGTGGCGGCCGTGGAAGGTGCTGCGGATCGCGGGCTCTCCCTTCCCGATGAGCGCCGCCACTGGCGGCTGATGTTGGGCTGTGTGTCACGCCCCGCTGTCCTCCTGTCTTAACAGCGCTGGTGCGGGAGCTGCTGAGGGAAGAGGCGCCGTCCCGCATTGCCGTCCTCACCGAGGAGCTGTTCCAGGCGGCGGAGAGCATCTCTGAAGAGGATGGGAAGGTGGCGGAGGGAGAGCCCCCCGCTCCCAGCCCGTCTGAAGAAACGGGGGGTGCATGTGCTTCACACCCCACAGCCCTGGCCCAGGTTGGTGCTGCAGCTCCGTAAACCCCAGCTGCTGCTTCCCACCCTTTGGGGTGAAGCTAAACGTGTAGCACTACTGAAATGTAAAGAAAAGAGTTCATTTCTTCGTCGTTTGCCCCAGTAGCGTGAAGGTCCAAAATAAAGTGGGAAATGTTATTTTTTTAAAAGTCAATGCGAAATGATGATCCTGTATGCAAAAGTGTGTTTGTGTCATTGACTCTGCTCTCATGAGACCCCACCTGGACACTGTGTCCAGGTCTGGGGCCACCAGCATCAGTAGGATGTGAACCCGTTCGAGCAAGCCGTGCAGGTGATTGAAGGGCTTCAATCCTTCTCACCCTGTCTGGATTCCCATAATGACAGCAGAAAACCCGAGGAAGAAGAAAACAAGCATGTAATTTTAACTGCCTGGTAAACAATATTCCAGTACACAATATTATATTGGAGGTACTCATTTTCAGTCCTTGTAAAAGTTTATCAGGTAGTTGTTTATAATGTTTGGTTCTCCTTTCTGTTATTCCTCCCAGAGGAGTACTTAGAAAGTAGTAAACATCTACTTTAAAGATGCTTTTTCAATGAGAAATCTGGCAATACATGAATCTGAAATAAGGAAAAAGACCAGCTGAGATACTAACTTCGTCCTCCAAAATTATGTTTTCAAGAGACATTTAATAGGTAGCAATTATCAGCTAAGGAGCACTGATTCTGGAAGTCCTAAATTTGCAATAAAGAGCGAGATAGGTTAGCAACTGTTGTAACGGGAAGTGTCATTAGTACAGTGTGTAAAGAGATACAGGAGCTTAGAAGTGGTATCCTTCAGTTCTTCCTGAATCATTTGGGCTAAATTCTTTTTGAAGAAAGGAGAAATCATTAATTTGTAATCTGTCCACTTCAGTAAGAGGGACTATGAACTCTCCTAGATAGGCAAGAGTGTATTTGTAGGCAAGATCTGTCACGAAAAGTAGAATAAAGTGATGGAAAATGCAGCCCCTCAGGGTGGGTTGCTAAAGCAGCTTATTGCCTCTATGTAGTGTTGTATCTTTTCAACAAGAGTATAAAATCAGTAGCCTTTGTTCTTTGTTTGCTAATATCAAAAATTTCCCAGTGTAGGTATTTAAAGTAATTAAGCTACTTAGTCTTCTTTTGATGTGCAAAAGAGGGGAAGCCTTACTACAGATAGTTCTCAAATGTGATAAGATTCTTAGAGATCTTTTCCAACCCCTTCAGATTTCAGGTGAAGAAATGCTACATGATCCATTCAGCATGCCTGTTTTCAGGTGACTGTCCAACATGTCCCTGTGGGATCCTGTGACAGTTTTATGGAAAACTCACACCTTTGGCTCCGGTGTAAAAGGGAGCTGCGTAAACATGTGGAAAGGCCATTCCTGTGAAACACATGAAAGATGCTTCTTTTTCCAGTAGTAAATCAATGGGATCCACATCCAGGACAAAATTAAATTGAGTGGGATTCTCCTCTTCAGGTTGAAGAGAGTGCAATCAGCTTGTGGAACTGGACTGTGACCAAACACACGGGTGCTGTTATCAGTGATGAGCAAAGGGCCAAACGTACGTATGTTCTGTGCCTTCCTGAATATGTTCTGTGTGCTGTAGCCTGGAAATTAAACACTCTCTGCTGACAGGCACATAAAGTAGTGCTGTAGATTTGTTTGAGTCTTTGCAGACATGGGCTAGAAAGAGAAAAATGTACGGTGGGCTTGTATAAACAGTCCAAGATGAAGCATCCTGATGTAATACTTACCTTCTTGTGACACAGAATCAGTGTAGGCATTCTTATCACTCCCCTTTCCATGCCAGAGCACCAGTAAAGAGGTGATATGACCAAAGGAAACTGTAATTTGCCTTCTGATACCGTGGTTCAAATCTAAAAATGTATGGAAATAACAGATGGAAATTTTAGGCTGTTGGTCACTTAATATATATCAAGTGAGTTTGTTTTTTTTTAATGTCACTATTTCATCCATGTTTACTAACAGAAACATTCAAAGTCCTCTTTTCACTGACCTGCTTTAGCCACGTGTGCAGCTGGTGGGTTCTCTTGGGCCAGGAACTAGGCTGGGGGAAAGCAGAAGTGAGCTTTTGGTCTTTTCCCTCAGCATGTTCTTTCTGTGGTTCTGTGGAATTGCAGTGTCAGGCCTACATTCTTGTCTGGAAGGATTAGAGTCAAAATTATGTGTAATCTGCATCATATAAATTATACCAGGTAAAGGGAAAAGGGTAAGTTGACACAAAGTAGAGTGTGGTGTTCTCAGATCACAGGTGAAGGGCCAGGGAGAGGCTGGTTTAAATACATTTAGTAGTGTCTTTTCCATCTCTGATGTCTAAGGAAGGCCTGAAAATATTTTTGGTTTTTACTTTGAAACTGTAAAGATTATTAAACATCATTTCCTTATTTTGCTGAAGGCTATTTTGAGGCCTCCAAGACATGTTACTGTAAGTACCTGCAATGTAATTAAGTCTTTGAATACCATGTATTTAACTTAAACTCACTCTAAATTGTTTAATAGGTATTTTAATGAGAATATATTTCTTTTTTTCTTACTGCCTGAAAAGCAATTTTAAACATCTTGGCTAAAATTCAGATTGCTTTGACTCCTGAAGCTTTCAGATTTTTCTGTCTTGCGATTTAGAATGCCAAACAGTCTTTCAGATATGGCAGGGCCTGACTTTCTCTGTAAAAAAAAAAATAGAGAAAGGGAAACTTCTGAATGCGTGCCCTGTTTTCTTGCAGTACGGTTTGTTGCTTGCAGACTTACTTGCTTTTGTGAAGGCAGCGATCCTCCAGAGGGAACTATTCGAAGACAGATTTTGGTAAGGCTAATTGTGGGTGAGTAATGAAATACAGTTGATCCCCCAGGGAAGTCTTCAAATCTTATTACATTTGCACTGGAATGGGAGTGAAATATACGTCTAGTTCTGGAAAGATAGCTGGTGTTTTGGCAGGAGTATTGGTGATTCTTCTCATCACTTAAGGAGAGATAAGATTGATGATCCCATTTTTTCCCTTTTAAGAAAACAAAGTACATGCTGAAGTGGGACCTGTATCTTACAGGGATACCTTGCTGAGCCATTGGAGTTAGGAATGTCTGGACAGTGTGGTTAGCATCACATCTACTCTTAGGGTAAAATATGTTATGAGCAGGACATCCATTTACTTCAGTATCTTATAATATTGTCTAGTAGGCCTCCGTAAGTCTTACGCTGCAGCTGAGTGTTCATTCAGAAGTGACAGTTGCTGGTCAGAAATTGCAGAGCTGAAATACCCTTATCCTGTGTTAGATATGTGCGACAACAAGATCTTACTTTGCCTTTCTTGAAAATGACTGCATTTTCACGAAAGACTTACCATTTCCTCCTTCAGATGTCTATGAAAACTGGGAAAGGATGGATAGATATTGGAAAATCTGGTCTTGCAGATGGATTTCTAGAGAATGCCATGAGTGTAAGTTCTTTCCCAGTTTTGATTTCTTACATATCCCCCTTTTTGTAAGTTCCATGGGTGATGGCTGCACTTTGTTTTCCAGAGTATAGAAAAGCTGTACGCGAAGTTACGGAAGGGGAGCGATGGTGAAGCAGATATTCAAGCGCACAGAGCTGATGTGGAGAAGAGCCTTTTCAAAGTACTCTCTTATCAAGCTGAATCAGTATGTGTTCTCAGTTTTTCTTATAAGTCACTAGAGGTATAGAGGGAAACTCTGACCCAGTTATTAGGTACCTGAATGCTTGGCATTGAGGACTTGCTGAAGGATAGATTTCCTTCACTTAGATGTAAGATAGCAGATCTCATGTTTGCATTCAGTGTTGCAATCATTTAACGATTTTTAATTTCCCTCGTTTATCGCAGTCATTCTTGCAGTGGTGTTTATATCTTCTAGTTCAGATCTGTTGCTTTATGATTTGGCTATCATGGCTGTTTATAAAACAAACAGCTGCCTGTATGAATCATAAATGGGTCAGTTCCAACAGTGTCCTATGCTTGACTGGAGAACAAGGCAAATAACTGTAATTTAAAGTGTGTAATTTAGAAATTCTATGTTTTGAGAGGAATTGTTTTGCCTGACTGAAGTGTCTGAGAACTCTGTCAATCCTACAGAGTATTACAGACACAGGAGTGTAAATACAAAGAATGTTGTTTCCTGCATTTGTTGATCACACTACTGACCTCAGTATTTAGAAGGGAAATGCCATCTCCAAAATTCTCAGGAGCTACCCTAAACAGGACAAAGCAATGGCCCATATTTTTAATTTGATCATGGAGACAAAAGGAGAGGTGGAATAAATTTTGCTGAGCTCTTGTATCATCTTAACATGTGAATGATCTTGTCCCATGTCTCTGGCCTTTGCACACTACCTAAGGACTGCAAGTGATTTTCTGG